>CM061920.1:230306940-230455878 GCA_031002005.1 Vandiemenella viatica | reverse complement strand
AACACCCTCGGCTTCGCATTTGAAATCTGCGCTCAGCGCCCCTGACTGCCATCTATCAGCAAGTACAGTAATTATAGCCGTGAACTGAAGGTGATGTACGCGAGCTTCACCAATATTTTTCCATATATCTTCGTATAGTGTTATTCAATACAAGCAATTTTCAATATAATTATGAGAAAATATATTTTTGATACAAATGATATTAATCTTGCATGAAATTATGTTTGTGTAATGACACAGTAAATTCTGAAATAGATAGTAAATTTAGATGTAGTTCAATGTAAGTTACGGAGTATATATACGACTAGAATGTAAACTTCCGTTGTACTTGCTTCGGCAGTACATATACTAAAATTGGAACGATACAGAGAAGATTAGCATGGCCCCTGCGCAAGGATGACACGCAAAATCGTGAAGCGTTCCACATTTTTTTTCGATACCAGTTTTGGACTACTCTGTCAGAGCATGCACCGAACATGAAGCCTTGGGTCGATATTAAGTTCCAGATGCTGAAGAAACAGTTATCTTAGAAGGTCATCATTTTGATAGCCTAGTTTGAAAATGTAAACGTCAATAAGTATTTAACATAATTATCGGTAAGTGTTACATAACGCGACTTTAAGTTTCGTTAGCGCATCTGCCGTCAGTATTTTCCTGTGGTCTGAAAAACCAATTTCTTAAAAATGCAAGGAGAACAAAACGTATTTTCACCTTATCATGTTTCTATCTGTCTGTGACTGCACACTTCGAAAGAAGATATAAGTTAAATAAATACGACATTTCAACTTTCAGCAGATGTCTCCAACAAACTGGCAAATAAAGTAAAAGCGTAGTGATGTCCAGGTTTTCTTTTTTTTTTTCTTTTTCTGGGATGAAAAACCACCAGTTAATGAGGAAAAAAAGGTTCTCTATTGCAGCATCATTCCTTTAGGTAATGCTTTGGGATCCAAGACGAAAAACTAAGCAAAAAATAAAAAATAAAATTCAATGCACACATTCACAGATGTATTAATCTTTTTGAAATTTTCAGCATATTTAGATTCGTCCGATAATAATTCATGATAAATCTGTACTGTGACATAACATTTAATTTTGATAACAACTGGCTATAACTTGGTACAATGGACGTCTATTATCTATCTTGTATAGTGACATAATATTTTAGTTTTTTTTCCATTAATGAGACAATGATTTTCAATTGAATAATGTCTAATAAACATTGTAATTTCACACATATATAGGTACAAAGCTTAGGAAGGGTTGTGATTTATTTGCAAACAAAGGCTACTGGATATTAAGTTAGCTACCTATTCTATGATACTTGTGATTTTTTTTTTTTTTTCTGTATTCTTAAAAGCTTTTGATTATATTTTGTTTTATCAAAGAGCAAGACATCATACTTAAGCAGAGAATGGATCCAGGAAATATACACACTTTCCAATCATCTACTCTATAGTAGTTTTAAAAATTATCATAATATAACCAGTTGGACTTTTCATTTATTCATTTATTTGGTTCTACTTGTTATTTACGTGCAATTAATTGTAAAATGGCTTAGGACAAGTCAAATGCACATTAGATTTTAATAAACTATTTAGATTCTATTTTGCTTAGCAATTTAATGCCTTAGGGAAAAAAAAATTAACTACCTATAACTTTAAAATTATTCATTCTCTACTCAAACATGGTTAATTTGTGTGTCACTTATTTTTTATTTTTTAACTTATTACACATGTTATTGACTAATATATGTTAAGACATAATTATACATCAATAATTCAAACAATTTTTTATTCAGGCCTTTCATTCCCCTTGTTCCATCATCTAAAATTTGCTTTGATTGAGTATACCTACAGCTATATCTTATAAATACTCTTTAAGCTTATACTTTAATTGATCTTTCTTGTTAATAATTAATTTTAAATCTGTAGAAAGCTTATTGTACAACTGGTCTCAAGTTTCTAGGTCCATGCTCGACATCGTAAGGGCTGCATGACTAAAAAGCCTACACTTACCCGACTCTAGCCCCCCCCCAACGAAAACCGCTCAGACCCACCTCCCCATCACCACATCAAAACGAAGTCCGCAAAAGCCCCACATCAAACAAAAATCTGCTCAAGCCCTACCCAAACCAAAATCCATTCAAGGCCCTTCCCAAACCAAAATCTGCTCAAGCCCCTCCCAAACCAAAATCTTGGATCCACCACTGTGATGGGAGTATGAAGATGTCAAACATTAAACTAAGGAATCTGAAAACAATCCTGCACCTGTTCTTTCAGAAACTAGCAATATGGTTGGAAGATAATTATCTTGTACACAACCTTATTACAATGCAAATATTATAATTTCAGACAAAAAATTAAGTTAATGAATTAAATATTAAAATAAGTTGGGAGCTAGTAAGTGAAATGAAAATTACTAACTTGGTAGGGATTCCAGTTGACCATTACATGAATTGTGGAAATCAGGTGGATCAATGTTGACAGAAACTAACCCCTTTAGCATTTACAGTCAGCTGCCTATGAGAACTGCTGCTTTATGGTATATCAGCATGGCTAAGACCCAAAGAGAATAATGTAATGAGAATACTGAAAGTATAAAAGCGTATCAGTAGAATATTATTAAAAGAAAAATAAATAGTTTCATATTTTAAAAAATGTAGATTTTAAGATTATAACATTGCCTTGTATATGTAAATATCAAAATATACTGCTTTTACTCATTAAGAATGCAATTAAAAGAGTGAGAAAATACTGCGTTATGAAATATGTAACCAAACTGATTTCTATTTAGAAGCACAAAACAAATATTTGAAAAAAATTGAAAAAATTTCTTCCTATTCTTGCGACCTACAATAAAATTTCTACAGATTTAAAATTAATTAGTAACAAGAAAGATCAATTTAAGCATAAGCTTAAAGAGTATTTATAAGATATAGCTGTAGGTATACTCAATCAAAGCAAATTTTAGAAGATGGAACAAGGGGAATGAAAGGCCTGAATAAAAAATTGTTTGAATTATTGATGTATAATTATGTCTTAACATATATTAGTCAATAACATGTGTAATAAGTTAAAAAATAAAAAATAAGTGACACACAAATTAACCATGTTTGAGTAGAGAATGAATAATTTTAAAGTTATAGGTAGTTAATTTTTTTTTCCCTAAGGCATTAAATTGCTAAGCAAAATAGAATCTAAATAGTTTATTAAAATCTAATGTGCATTTGACTTGTCCTAAGCCATTTTACAATTAATTGCACGTAAATAACAAGTAGAACCAAATAAATGAATAAATGAAAAGTCCAACTGGTTATATTATGATAATTTTTTAAAACTACTATAGAGTAGATGATTGGAAAGTGTGTATATTTCCTGGATCCATTCTCTGCTTAAGTATGATGTCTTGCTCTTTGATAAAACAAAATATAATCAAAAGCTTTTAAGAATACAGAAAAAAAAAAATCACAAGTATCATAGAATAGGTAGCTAACTTAATATCCAGTAGCCTTTGTTTGCAAATAAATCACAACCCTTCCTAAGCTTTGTACCTATATATGTGTGAAATTACAATGTTTATTAGACATTATTCAATTGAAAATCATTGTCTCATTAGGATGGAAAAAAAACTAAAATATTATGTCACTATACAAGATAGATAATAGACGTCCATTGTACCAAGTTATAGCCAGTTGTTATCAAAATTAAATGTTATGTCACAGTACAGATTTATCATGAATTATTATCGGACGAATCTAAATATGCTGAAAATTTCAAAAAGATTAATACATCTGTGAATGTGTGCATTGAATTTTATTTTTTATTTTTATTATTTTGCTTAGTTTTTCGTCTTGGATCCCAAAGCATTACCTAAAGGAATGATGCTGCAATAGAGAACCTTTTTTTCCTCATTAACTGGTGGTTTTTCATCCCAGAAAAAGAAAAAAAAAAAGAAAACCTGGACATCACTACGCTTTTACTTTATTTGCCAGTTTGTTGGAGACATCTGCTGAAAGTTGAAATGTCGTATTTATTTAACTTATATCTTCTTTCGAAGTGTGCAGTCACAGACAGATAGAAACATGATAAGGTGAAAATACGTTTTGTTCTCCTTGCATTTTTAAGAAATTGGTTTTTTCAGACCACAGGAAAATACTGACGGCAGATGCGCTAACGAAACTTAAAGTCGCGTTATGTAACACTTACCGATAATTATGTTAAATACTTATTGACGTTTACATTTTCAAACTAGGCTATCAAAATGATGACCTTCTAAGATAACTGTTTCTTCAGCATCTGGAACTTAATATCGACCCAAGGCTTCATGTTCGGTGCATGCTCTGACAGAGTAGTCCAAAACTGGTATCGAAAAAAAATGTGGAACGCTTCACGATTTTGCGTGTCATCCTTGCGCAGGGGCCATGCTAATCTTCTCTGTATCGTTCCAATTTTAGTATATGTACTGCCGAAGCAAGTACAACGGAAGTTTACATTCTAGTCGTATATATACTCCGTAACTTACATTGAACTACATCTAAATTTACTATCTATTTCAGAATTTACTGTGTCATTACACAAACATAATTTCATGCAAGATTAATATCATTTGTATCAAAAATATATTTTCTCATAATTATATTGAAAATTGCTTGTATTGAATAACACTATACGAAGATATATGGAAAAATATTGGTGAAGCTCGCGTACATCACCTTCAGTTCACGGCTATAATTACTGTACTTGCTGATAGATGGCAGTCAGGGGCGCTGAGCGCAGATTTCAAATGCGAAGCCGAGGGTGTTACAATTTTTTTATTTTAATGGAATAGTGTAGTTATCACATGCTGTGTACAATGGATATGCGTTTTTGCAATACGGTTTATCAATAGAAAAGTATGAAGCAGTTCTGCAATTTGCAGCACATTGAACTAGAGCTGTCGCTCGCTAGGTTTCAGATATGTGACCGTCGCTATTCACTTGTTAATGTAACAACCATTACTGTTTGTAAATAAACATTTGATCCATAGTGCGGAGTTAGCGTTATTTGTCCGCGTCGGATGGGATACCAGTGTACAACCAAAATCAAAATTCAGGCGATTTTACCACTCAGCCTCTATTGTTAGTTCAGTAACCATCAACATTTATTTGTTTTGTGTCGTCTCATTTACAGTGTAACTTACACACACAGACAACTGCCTTTGATAACACTGGAGGTGGAAGGCGTAGTATGCCGTTTTTCTGTAACGCTCCAATCATAAAGAGTGAAACCTATTTTTCATTTCTTATATTTTAACCAATTGTCCAGGCGTAGCGTAACAACAGGGTGTGTGTCACACAATTCCACAATATATAAGAAACAGATAATTGTCATAAAAAAAAAGAGTAAATGTTACTGTGACCAACTATTCCACTGATTCTGTCCCCACTCTTACATGTGGAAATTTCTAAAAATGCTTATGATATAGTTAATCATTGTCTTTCTGGTGTTTTATTACTTAATGATGTTTGTAAGACTTAATCTACCAGTAGCGTTTTTATTTTGACAATTAATAATGTCTAACAGTGTAACAAATCTTCTATTTGAATAAAATTAAAACTATGTTGTCCTTATGGTTATAACAGAATGATAAACCCGAAATGATTTACGTGCTAGCATTAAAACATTAACTGCGCGTGTTCCTATGATTAATTGGATTTGTCAGACACTGCGCTCCCATATTTGTTGTTGTAGTTGTTGCATAGGACTTTATCATATAATGTGTGCTTAAACTTTCAATAACTAAACTGTGATGACATTACAACTTCATATTCCTTGCACTGACATAGTAGACTTGATGTCAAGTAGTATCACCTTAAAAAAAGCATACCTCAAATGGGATTAGTTTTGCTGTTTGCCCTGAATAATTTACCAAAAATGCAAGAAGAATTTAAAGTTGAAATTAGTAGAGGGAAATAGTAGGTTGGAACAGGAAAAGGCAATAATGGGTCTCTAGGGAAATTGGCATAGGAGCAAGCACTTCATCAGAATTAAATTTAAATTAATTAAAGTTAGACACAGTTTTGCATGGGATGGTGTGGTTGTTGAGTGGGACATGTCAAATTCCGGGTCTACAGGAGATCGCTATTCCGCTACAACAACATTCACTAATGAGGTGATAATACTGCTATAGTCTATCGCAATATGTATTAATTTCAAGTAATAATCGACAGTATAAGTGAGGTTTACTGTAAAACAATTTTACAGATTTTCATCACATATTTATTCTGTCCCACTGTTCTACCGAATCTGTGCCCGATCTTACTAAATGTATCGTTAGTGGCTCATTTATATGCTAAGTCTTGATGTGATCATATCTTACGCCTGCCGCATGTCTCACATCCAACAAGATTAAGATTAGAAACCGAAATAATGTGAATTCTGTGAGTGTTTTTTTTTTTTTGTGTGTTTTTCTGGTTTTAATCTGTGGTATGTGATGGATGATTTTCCCAATTCTGTCTCATTTTCAGTGGTTAACGGTAATTTCATTGTCACCATTAGCCACTAGTTAAAAGTATGAGGGACTGTTTTGTATATCTTCTTTCACTTCACTGGTCATCGTATTAAGCAGGCCTACATGCAGCAGTTAATTGTTGCATGGATGAACATCATGTCTTTAACATTGAAGTGTACACATAGTTCTTCTAATGGGAGAATAACAAACCGTTCAAAAATAGAATGACTTCTTGGCGAAGGGAGTTGATTGCTGAGATCTCTGATACTGATAATAACTGCTTCATGGTCACTTATTCTTTCAGTTACTGGTCACGTCACAAGTTTATCATTGGGATTTATTAGGAAAGTATGATTGCTTTCCTAATTTTCTTGTTTAGCACCTTCCCTTATGGAGGTATTTGCCAAGCTGTATTCCGTTGGGTTATTAATCTTATTTCCTACCCAGTTTATACCTGGCAAATTTAAATATCCGCCAATAATGACCATTTTATTGTTTCTTTTGAAATCTGGGTATTAATTTGATTTCTCCCGAGGAGCCACATCTTCATGCTGACATATTAAAATCTTTACCAATAATGAGCATTTTATTATTATTTCTGAACTCTGAGTATTAATTTAATTTCTCCACAAGAGCCTCATCGTCATCTTCATCAGTCATTCTTCCACTGCTGTAAGTAGCCAACACCCTGATTTTTCTTCTTTATTACCCCTGAAATCTACCCTAAGACACTCATAGTTATGATCTATGAACACCAGTGAGCTTTAATATTTTTTTACCTGTCAGTTATTGGTTCAGCATCTTCATCCACTTCTTTAGCATTTATGATTTTTCCTATCGTGGATATACAATGAGTATCACTTTGATCATCTACTTCTATCGCCTCACCAGCAGCCGCTAACCTAAAAAATGCACAGTCCTGACCCCATCACTGGAAATGGGCTGCCTTACAGCTTTAGCTAACAACTCAGAAAGTACCCTTCCCACATTCCCCTTCTATTTAGGACTAGGCCATGCCTAGTGAAACCCAATCTACCCATGGTGTTCATAAACACAATACCGAAGACGGAATCTATGCCTTTCCCAGGTAGCACCTCCATTTCCACCGTCCAGAAGTGTTTACAAACGTAGGAGCTTCAGTATTGAAAACATAGTCATATTTTGTCATAGAATCAAGTCAACTGGAGTTACTCGAAACAAGAAAATCACAAATATTCCATCATTATTTTTAATCTGTTCCGCGTAATCCGCACGTTTCGTGCCTTTCTGGCTGTCATCTTAGTGTTCATTTACATGCTAATGCATGTGAACGGGGCGAGAGACAACCTACTTATCTGTTATCTTTTTCCACTATGTTTATGCCTTTCGCAGGCAAGAAATGTTATTACCTTTTCTTTGTTAAATAAATAAAGAAAGCCTATCTGGCGCACGAAAATTAAAAGGAAAACGAGAAAAGCAAGGCGAAACTGAGAAGGCTTCAAAATTGCTCGCGAAATTTTTAGAATCTAAATAGTCTTCATCAGAAATATTTCAACATGCAACGAAAGAAAAATTATTTAATAGAAGTTCTTCAGATGACGCTCATGATGTTGAAGAGCAGATTTAGCTATGGCTGAAATGTCGTCTGCAGTTGAAAATACTACAGAAAAAAAAAAAAAAAAAAAAAAAAAAAAACAGAATGGTCGTTTATTGTCTCTGCAACCAGAGATGAAATAATTATTCGCGCATCGGATAAATTCCGGAAAAAAGTGTTGGACGTCATTTTTCAAAAGTGCATTTTCTAAGACTAACGAAAATTGGAGAAATTTACAGAAGAAGATGGCTTGTTTACTTTAAAGCTGTTTTTCATTCAACAAAAGGTCCCACTCTTATTTGGGAAAAAAGGATTTGATGACTGGAGGCACTTATCAGAGTGTCTCAAAACTCACAGAACTTCAACATATAACCAGGACATCTTGCACAGTTGGGCAAAAGCGTCGATTCTATTAAAGAACAACAGTAAAATAGACGAACATTTGAATTAACAGATTGAAGATCAAAAATCACAATGGGTTACTATCCTCAAAATAATGATAACCATAGAGGCACCCGATCACTCCAATAAAACAGAGACATCTATGTAACTATTCAAATTATAATTAGGATTTTTACAGCACCTGCGTCTTGATATGTTAGTCTGATGCTAATCTGTGTAATGTACTGAGTTGCATATGTTGGAGTTTTATCAAGTTTAAGTACAAGCCACTTGCTTTTAATAAATTATCAATACTATTGAAGACATAATTTTCAATATGTTAGTATTAAAATTTGAAGTATTTTAAGTGCTGAACTTTTGCTATGTGGAAAAAGGACAATTTCTACGTTTTCAGTTTTTATACAAGGTAGATCACTTACATACATCTCGTATATCGAAATCAACAACGGACCCATTGTAGTATCCTGAGGTACTCCTCATCTGATTAACTACCCCACCTCCCTCAGAAAACTGTGAACTATTTGAAGTAACATTAAAATGTTACAGTGACACCTTCCAGGGTCGTATTTAAGCATATGCTACCTAGGCTGTAGTCTAGGGGCCCGCACCACAAAGGGTGACCGCACCACAGCCGGAAGGTCCCCTCACCTAGCACTGCATTAGAGTTATAACAGAAGTTCTCTCATAGGCACAATTCACACAGAAGAGACGTGGAGGGGACGTCGGGCGCGGACGTGGCGCGGACGGGGCGCATTTTGAAATCTCTCCTATGTTAACAAATCGCTCAATTCACACAGAGGCGCCCCTTTGAGTTCCGGGCCGCGTCTCTTGGAAGTCTCGAGGGGCACATGAAGGGGCGCTTGGCGCAGACCTTCAAGCCGCGCATTCTCTTGACTATTGAAAGGTGAGGCGATTTTGAGCTCAACTTATCTTTTTCTGAAGCCATTGAGAATTTTCCTGAATTAAATGATCTTTAAAATAAATTGATCGCAATCGCAGGGACAAAGAATTTCAGATGATCTCTTGAGAAATAAATGAAACAGGTAAGTTCACAAGTTCGTCATTAAGTATATAGCTATTTATTATTCAAAAAGGAGAATATTCTTAAAAAATACTGCTATTAATCCACAAAATATCTGTCGTGAAATGGAATTCGTACAGTTTCAACGAAATACATATCCAGGTACTCCCTAATTTTTTTTACATTTTATGCTTCATCTGGTATGAAATAGAAAAGAATGTTCGTCATATCATCCATATGAGCAGAATCGGATAAACCGAGGATCTATAATTGCACAGCTACTACGATTAAGCCCTACCAAAACTGTTTGTCTGTATTCGCCTGTATCTATGGTCACAAATAAACCATCCGCATCTGTCCCCACCGACGTCGCTAGATATATATATTAAATCATTTATAATTTTATGGAAGGGAACTGATTTTAACGGCGCTTTAATTATCATATGCCTCTAATTAATATCGCCTATACAGATGGCTAAACTCCAAAGTGTGCAGAAACATTAAACTGTTACAATGTAGCTCTAATATTTCTCATAGCAAATGAGTTTTCGTGTACAATTCAACGAATTGTTTATAGTTCTTACAGAAAATAAAAAGTTAATGCTACTGCCAGAAAAAAGTAATAATTAATTTTACTAGCTCAAGATTTTTTTTTTTTATTTTTTTAACCGGTGTGCAATCGTAAGGAGCGGTGGAAAAGTATCGCCTGGCGGTAGTCAAAATATAAAATAAAAACGTTCTACCATCAAAATCGGCAGGAATATTGTTACTTGGCATCACATTTGTTATTTTTCGAGAACTTCTTAAAATCTCACCCGAGAACAAGTTGGTACAGAAGCCAGCTGACAAAGAGGCTGAAAATAATGTTTTTGGTGATGAAGACCATCATGCCATGCAGCAAATGCCGTCTTCGCTCCACCTGCTTATACACAAACGCATCATCTTCAACATACACTCCAACCATATAGTTGCTGACTGGGAAGTTATTTGGAATAGGATTCCAGAACTATAATATTAAATGAAACTGCTCTGAAAAATATTTTCTAGGAAATCAGAAATTGTTTCTAGGATGAGGACTCCAAAACTATAATACTAACTGAAACTGCTCTGCAATATTTTCAAGGGAAACAGAAGTTCTTAAATAAAAAGATCCAACAGCACTTCAACTTGATCTAGATTTTTTTCAAAGTATTTTGACAAATATGAAAGTGCACAACAAAATCATGAAATCAGAATAGGAATTTTAAACTTAACTAGTCTCTAACAGAGTGATTCGTACTTTTCGTCCTCGTCGCGAAGGCCGTCCCGAGGACACGGTAACGCTTACAGCTGATACTGGAATCAGCAAATTATCTTCAACTTATGTCACATTACCATCAACTCTTCCAGCCCACATAAAAATATTCCACAACTCAAACACAGAAACTGATACGAGAACGGCTAGTTATACATCTAATGCTTAATTCATTTTAGATTTTTTTTTTTAAAAAAATGCAGTTTCGTTAAGTTATCAACATCATTTGTAATGGAAAAATTGGTAGCTTTTCTGTATATCGACCAAGAATTTCTTCACAACTTAAAGTTCCGCAAAAGTTTTTGAAAAGTTCCAAATGTTTAATCACGTAAAAAATCCTATACTTTCTCCCCTTCTTCAGTCGTAATGGATCAACCAGAAAAATAATGTTGGAAATTACGTTGACGGAGAAGGGCCTGATCAGCAGACGATGTTATGGCCGACGCCACGTCGCTCGCGTGTCCCTTCAGCGTCTCTTCAGTTGGGACCGAGCAGGCCAAGTCCGCACCGCGTCTTTTCTGTGTGAATAGGGCCATAAATTGTTACGCGACTGCCGACTGAGGCCCGAATCACATGTATAGCGTAAGGGCCCACAAAGCCTAAATACGTCCCCGACACCTTCTGTTTTTTTGTTCAGAAGAGAAACAACATTTATGAAACAGATCATTTATACTATAGTACTTCAATATTTTATGAGTATTTTGTAATAAACACAGTCATAAACACCTTAGACAAATCACAAAACTTACCATCTGTTACTCCTAAAATATTGTCAGTGAATATAAATATAGCTGTTGAAATGCTCTTTTGAAAACCAAATTATGATTTTATCAGAATGTTTTTACTTCTTAGGTACTGGAAAACTTTGCCGTACAAAGCTTTTTTAATTTTTTCAGATAACTCTATTGGCAATAAAATAGGTCAGAATTTAATACAACTGATTTTCCCTTTTTTACAGAGCAGTTTCATAATTGCACATTTAAGTCTATCTGCGAAACTCGCATAATGTAAAGATGTATTATTTATTAGATAATTTAGTAATTCTTTGTAGTACAGTTTAATTAAGCTGTTGGAGATTCCATCATAGCCAGTTGAGATATTGTAACTTTTCGTATTTGTTCCGTAGTTTCTGAAGTTTATAGTAATAGTATTAAATGTTTCTTGGAAACTTGTCTGAGTGATATCCATACAGTGAGTTTCAAACTGTTGGTAGTCAAGTTTTCAGCTACAGATAAAAAATGTTTAGTAACTATATCAGCATTTGGATGACTGTATTCTACTGAATCTGGATTATGTTACCACAAAAACAATTCTTGTAAAAATAGCCCAAGTCTCGTGTTCACGTAGTGACAAAAAGTTATGAGATCTTCTGAGCCAAATCTACACTTTACAGTGTGTATTCAGTTCACTTTGTGAAACAGAATGGTTTCTCTCGGTGTCATAGATCGCTTATTTAGGATTAGAAAAAAATCTTATGACTTGGCCATTATGCACATCATAATTTTTATTGAAATTGAGGGCATAATAAATACTTGTCAAATTCGAAAAAGAGCGAGGGAAATCTTGGCTTTTACTTATTCATATCAAACACATTTAAGGTATTTATATGGGTTAACTAAAACATGGTGATAAACTTACTCCTCACCTATATGTAGTATAGAAATATCAGGTTTATAGCTTCATCCAGAGCAAATCAATTAAGCCGCAAATATGTGCCAGAATTTTTCATGTTTGGGATTGTAATTAAATAAACACGGGGAAGAACTCCAATATTAGATTTTTCTTATGATTTAGGGATGAAACTATATATGCGTACCAAATTACTTGTTTCTAGGATTACTGGAAGTACAGTGGAATTTTGATGTTGGGGTGTCGTGCTGAAACAAAATTTTGAATTTCAATAATTTCCAAAGTAATAAAAGGAAAGAAGTGAAATTTAACACATTAGTTAAACATAGTTAGCTCACTCCACGATAAAAAAATTGAGGTATATAAAGTTAATAGTGTGATTTCACGTTAGGGGTAGGTAATGGAAATTTACAAGTTTCAGACTTTTCTTATAACATGTGGGTAAAATTTTATCTGTGTACCAAATTTCAGCTTTCTGCGGCTACGAGAAGAGCCTTATAGTTTTGATAATCATCAGTCAGTCAGTGAGTGACAAAATTGCTGAAGTTTACATACGAATAACATCCGAACTAAGAACAGTAACAAAATAAAATTTAGTATGTTTGCTAAGATTGGTAATATCTATGCATAACAGAAATTTGAGACATGCATCATGAATACGACCGAAGAAATTGAGGTTCAAAAATGGCCCGAATCGCTTCGAGAAAAGTGTAGGCAGTGCCGCCATTGACTCGACTTGTCGGGTGCACTGACGTGCACCCAAATTACTGACTTGATTATTTTTTCCTGTCACCTTTTACGCAATATCCTATATTGTTTTAATTTTATTTCCTGAATCATGAATCTTTTTTTTCTGGTATATATTTTTATAAGTTTTTTTTTAAGATTATTAAGTACTTGAATGTTTTGCTTATAATGAGCTGTACTATTAGCATTGCGACTGTTCCTAGAGGCAATATAAAACTTTCTTTTGTAGATAAGGGAGTCTGGAGCGTAAATAAATTACAGAAGGAATTTCTGAATAATTTACCTGATTTAGTGAAAAAATCCATGAAATGTTAAAGTGGATGAGTACGGAAAATATCGTAACAGTAACATATGATCTATTATAATAAAAAGAAAAAAAGAAAAAAGAAAATAGACACCTGCACCATGTAACACATTTGAAAGTTCACAAAATGTATTATGCCAATCAGATTTCCCATACATTGGGTTTGTATATTTCCAAAGAGCTTTAGGCAATGTATGCTAAAAATACATATTACGTTATCCCAATTTATCAAGTTATTTTAGTGAAATTAAACCACTAAATATCAGATTTATTAGTGAAATAAAGTATGCATTATAACGTTATTCGATACTGAATCTGAAAATCAATTCATGCAGAGCTGGGCAGAAAACCGTTAATCCGTTAATCGTTAACTAACGAAGTTAGTAATATTGCAAAAATTTAACTATTAAGTTAACCTAAAAAAATCATGAACGTGCTTCTTAACTTCCGTTAAACTGAACTCCGTTAAGTTACATTGGTTGTTGAGGTCATTTCGTTTGTTTGAATTGCGCGCCACGGCAAGCTGGTACGCTCGATAAGTGGAATTGTGAACGAATTAGGTAATGCGAAGTGCGAGTGTGATGTATATATAACTGTTTCACTAGGCACGGCGTGGGTGCGAGCTGGAACGCTAGAGTTACGAAGTGTCTGTATATTACGTCTGCAAACCAGTGCACACTACACGTTTCATATTCTATCGTTGATTGATAACCTTTTTTTACTAATATAGAGATACTTTTTAGATTTTTTGGAATTTGTTAGTGAAATAAATTAAATTGATATTCGTTACATGATTAAATCATGGAAACTGAAGACTTAGAAACTGGTAGTGAAATCAGAAATGCTAGCAATAGCAAAGGGAAGATAAAAAATCCTTGGCCATATTTATGTGACTATATTACATTTAAATCAAGATTGGGAGAACGATTGATTTATGAATTCAAACTGTGTTTGCCTAAACATAAGTCAAGACTCACGTTTCTAGCCTTAATAATCTTAAACAACACATGAAAAGGATGCATGGTTCCAAATATTTACAGTTTGAAGAACACATAGAAGCAGAATCAACACGTGAGATTAGGTAAAACAATTCAAAGCTTTCTTAAAGTGCTGTGGTTCTGGTGTAGACAGCAGCAAAAGTACTTTTTTTTTATCTCCATCTGGTAATAAAAGTATATGTCAACGAAGTATTGGTGAATCTTTTGGCATCGTAGTCACAGACAACGGCATATCTTAATTTAATTTAATTGCATTGGAGCACACGACCCGGTGGCGGACCAATGCATTGTAAACTTTTTTGTGGTTAACACGATTCCACTATATGTTGTAGCATCTGATACGTTTGAGAAGCTGATTAAAACGTTGAACCAAATTTCCAGAGGGACATCGGGTAGACGTATTGTTGACGGTTAACTTTTAACGGTTAACTGTAACTAGCGTTAACTTTGAAAAAATGTAACGATTATGGAAGTTAACTTTTTGATTATCTGTGTCCAGCTATGGTATGTATCTATATGTAAGGATGTTGCTACTAGAATATCTCCAGCTGAAAAGATGAGGGCTATTTATGTTATATATTAACGGACTTCAAAAAACATTTTTATTTGGAAGGAACACAAGAATTTTAATGAATGGAAAGAAGTATTTTAATTTTTCTTTAAGTAATTTATTCAATAGGTTGTGTTGTATAAATAACAAAGATAAATTACATTAATATAACATTAAACACATGGTGCAATGATAAAAACTAACAGAATTTACTGTGACTTTAATTTACAGTGTGATGACCTAATGAATATTATGTACAAATGTCGGAAATGAATGATCTATATACAAATAATGATGATCGTTTGTGATTACAAAACCTTTAACCGGTTAAGCTAAATGTCCATTGGAGACTCAAGGCAGCAGGTATGTGATCACAGATTCTCTCTTCAGATACCTCCAATTCTTTCAAGAGGTAGTTGGTCAGGAACCTAATACCACAAATGCTCCAGCTAACAATAGGAACTGTTGCATTGTGACTATTTTTACATTATTATTATGCTTTAGGTAAAATAATCACCTTCAGGAACATTATAGAGCACAGCACCGTGAAGTCACTCACATAACCAAGAAACAAATGGAATTGCACCAGGCTGCCAGTAAGTAAATAATTGGAAGGTGCAGCTAATTCAAGGATATACTCAGTGATTTTTGTGCATTCTCTTATGAAGAAGCACAGTTTTGTTAGTATAATACCAGTCACTATATGTGGTGCGGTAATCAGTACCTTTGTTATATTTTTTGTTTGTAGGTTTGCAGTTCTAGCTATGTTAGATAGTTGATGAATATGTTTTTCAATTTCTGCCTGCTCACACTATTTTTCATTCCTGATTTTCACTAGTATTTCTCCTTTCAGAACAATAAAAAAACTGACTTCGGACTTTTTCCGAACACTATCCCATATCCGAATCGGGGACACTTCTATGTAAGCTATCTCACAACGTCATAATTACTTAATTTTGAAGTTTTTAATGTCCCAGAGATAATCCCATATTTTTTTTTTTTGGTTGGCACAATACTTTGTAGTTGAATAGTGAATGATATTCAATTTTTTATAGGACTGGTATTCATATCATTGTTTACTGAATATTTTATTCCACTGTATTCGATTAAGGAACGATTTCACGAGTGCTCACAGTAAATACTTCACTTGTCTGCCTGTGCACAGTCGCACTTTTCCTTCTCCGTCTCTTTGGCGACCTTGACGGTGGAAGCGCTGATGGTGAAGACGGCTAGCGCCCTGGAGAACTCCTTGCCGATGTCCTTCTCGATGTTGAAGGCGCGCACCACTGCCGACGTGACGGCTAGTGCTACAGCAATGAAGATTGTGACGAGCACAAAGAGGCTGACGGTGGGGCTGGGCCTCAGAGGAAATACCTGTTCTGCCGGCACCACGTCCTGCCAGGGAACCCAGGTGCCGTTGTAGAAGGACGGGTTGGCGCGGGGGTCCGCAGGAACGTTATTGGGGTGGACTGCGCTCAGGCGGTACTGCTCTACGGCGTCCTGTCAGTCCAAAACAAAAAAGAAAACATGTTTCATTCATAAATATATTCCCGAGAAGCTGTATTAATGATTGTATTTCGTTATGTAACTATCTTCGTGTAACAAGGACCAATCATACATTTAATATTTAATTAATTTCTCAAACTGATTAGGAACTAATAAATGTGAGCTCTTTTATTAGACTTAGTTTTTTCTTAAAAAACTGGCGATATTCAATAAATGAGAAGAAATTTATGCCACTTATATATTTTTTGTTCTGTTCATTGTTAATACAGTTTTTTAGTTTGTTACTTTCTTATGGGGTGTATCGTTACTCATCACTGGAGTGCTAATTTGTGTTCTTTTTTTATATCTGCTTTAAATTTCAAAATGTAATTTCGCAATATGTTTTATTTACAAGCCAGAAACAGACGCTGAAGTTCTTTGGCCGCGTATTAATTTTTTAATTTAGATTGAAATGTAGTATGGATCGAAGTAAAAGTTAACGATAGGATATGATAATGAACTATTTTCAGGTCCTGTGTGTCACTGTTACCGTGATACATGCAGCATTACAAACTAAATGTAAACGATCTGCGTTAAAGTTGTAACTTAGCCTGGACTACAGTAAGACTTATTCCTAGGATATAACATTGCGCATACCCTATTTTCATGTCCTACGTGTTACTATTATTGTTTCTGTACTTCATTACAACCTAAACGCAATTTCTTTGTGTTTACTTTGTAATGCAGCTTGGGTCACAGTAATACTAACACATAGGACACTGCGGATACACTGATGTATAGAAAAATAGAAACTTACAGTTGCTACGACGCCATGATGTGGTTACATTGTAATACAAATTTCTAATTTGTGTTCGTTTTTTATGACTGTTTTAAATTTCAAAATGTTATAATTTCTCGAGAGTTTTAATTTCCAGGAAGTAATTATGTCGAAATACACCCTACGAATTTCATTAACCAGTCAACTATTAATGACCGAGCGTGATGGGTGAACAGTTAACGCTCTAGCCTCGCATTCGGGAGGACGCGAGATCGAATCCCCGTCCGGGCATCCACATTTGAATTTTCCATAGTTTCTCCAAATCACTCCAGGTGAATGCTGGGATGCTTCCTTAAAAAGGACTTCCCGTTCATTGCCCCCAGATATTTCCCACCTTTAATGACTTCGATGTCGACGAGGCGCAAAACCTTAAGGAAAAAAAAAGAACGATTAATGCTCAGCCAATAAGCGACACGTAATGATGTCCGATCGTCAACCAAATGCAGTTGGCCATTACCCGTGGATAGAATTGCACCCAGCAAAATAGTGCCAACGAAAATTACTTCTACTGATTCAGTTAACGGACGGTTCATCTTAGATAAAAAAGTATGTTTCTTGGCGTAAAGTCTGCTTTCCATTGCTAGCAAAAGAAGGTCGTAAATCATGGGTACTAATTTTCTCCATCTGACCTGTTAGTCTTCTGCTGGGTCGTTAAAAAAGCTCTTTACGGAATAGATCTAACTAATTAGTTTTTAAATTAACATAGAAAACTCAGAATTTAATTAGATCGAGAACTTGTAACAATGAATCCTCGAATGAAATTTCGGGTTAATTAGAGATGCCATTTCATACACACTGGTTCGTTATGACTGGAACTAACGTGATGACAATAATTATCTCTGACATGACACGCTTACAGTAAACATCTTGCGGAATTTTGAAAATGAAGTAACTTATAAACCCTGAAACCAATTTTTTCGTCGAAAATAATATTTTAAATTGAATTGCTTGGAAATTAGAAATTATTTCTATCATGTTAAAAACTGTAGTCTACATTGAAATGTATTTAACTGTGTTATTTATTATACCTGTAGGCTGAGTAGCACGAGGGGCCTTGAAGCAGCCAAATTGACTGTCTCGCAAGGATCGTCTTTGAGGTTGAAGAGACAGGGTGCCTCCATGGGTCGGCATTCTGTGTCATTACCACTGAGTGCTGCAGGTCTTTCAGGACATATGAGCTGCGCTTCACTCCTCAAAGAAGTCACAATCTCCTCTGTTAACAGACGAGGGCTGGAACTGCTTGAACCTGCAAGTATAAATATAAAAGTCTCTGACTCACTGAGTTTTGTACATCAATCACCTGTTCCAATCTAATGTGTACTCAGAAAAATGATTCGTTTTACTTGAAATATCTATTTACATTTCTTAATCAAATTACTCAAGTTTTCAGTCTTGAAATATGCATAAAATTTATTGTATCAAATTAAATAAATAAATGCTAAGTTATAACTTGGGCTCTATTCAAGAAGAGCTATAGAAAAGAAACTGAAAACGTGGAACTCTATATTTGTGCATCAATTCAATGTGAAATTGGATGAAAGATAACTGCAAATTTATTCATCAGAATATGCAGGCTGATTGCAAAGCAATAGGTAAACCTCATAAATGTGATGGGGAAAACTAAAACAAACTTATTTTACCAAACATATGCCGTTAACAAGTTAGAGGGTTCTGCGTAAAGTGCGTGAAAATACTTCAAGAATGCCGTCATTCGTAATGTAGATTTTGAACAAAACGCAATTTTTCATAAATACCAGGAAGATAAATGTGCAGTTCATCTATGTGACTGTCAACTTCAATAGAATAATTGCACAACGATTGTTTCTTGAAACATTCTCAAATAGAAGAGTGTCTGGTCAAATACCACCGGGTTTTATGAAAGTCGATAATTTAACGTCGGCTTGCCACAGATGTATCTGGCTTAACATTTCTATTGCGCAAATACATTTTGTTTGGTAAAATATTTATTGTATGAGATGTTCCGCAAATTTAATACTGCTTACCTGAAGTCGCGGTCCGGCCCGCCATCTTCTCTATGATCTGTCTCTCCGTGAGGTACCCAGCCAGCGCAACCCCAGTTTTGGAGGCGAGCACGTTGGCCACATTGTACCCCTGCTTGATGGCTGGTTCGCCGTACCAACCGTCCCACTGTCCCCCTGTGGACCCAGACACGTACTTCCAGCCGCCTCTCGACAGCGACGCGTATCCGTATATTTCGTCGATATTGTGCAGCACCTCAATGCGTGGAGAACTCTTGTCTTCAGACAGCGCAGACCACATGTCCATTCCATCGATGTGACCCAGATCACGAACATCCATGCCTGAGAACAACGGAATATATCTTCAATACTCGGCAACGTACTTAGATGTGTTGAACATATTTTTGAAGTTAACCTCCCCAATTTAGATACAACCAGGAGAAAGCGGTATGTGGACAAATTGATTTTACAGCATGGAAGGAGCAGGCATTTGATAAAAATGTGGTTCAGCGAGAAAGCAGAGATTCTAGTAATATAGATATTACATATTTTTCAGTTTGTGAAATGAATACAGTACAAATCTAAGAAGTTATGATTTTGCACAGTATCAGATTTAGTTTCATTGTTACTGAACCTACAATTCCCAACCATGCACATAACACAGCGTATCTAACAAATACACTACCAGGTCACTACCGAAAAATTTACTGTATTTGTCTTCAATACTCAGAAAAATTATTCATTTTCCAAGAAATGATGTAATCTAAAAGAAAATACTGTAAGTTATACTTTTGTTTCAGCACTAGATACATTTTCATTATTACGCTTCTTAAAAACACAAACCTTTTGTTAACCGGTTGTTGCAGAAATTATGACATTGTGTTACTAATGCGGTACGGTTTTATTATTACTTTAATATTTGTGAATATAGGAAGTTACGTCCCAGTGAATCCGCTGTGGTATAATAGAAGTTATAAGTCTTCTTTGGCTATCCACTGTTTTAGCGAGATAGCAAGTATCATAACAACTACTTAGTCATTATTGAACTGTAAATTTAGGAGTTTCGCACGGAATTTTAATCACGTAATAATCATAATATTTGGCTTAATTCTGCGCCTAGAGTATGATGCAGGCACTAAACTTTACGTTTATATGTTGTTCTGAGAATGTATTAGTCGAAGAATATTATTTTGTTTCGGATCGTAATAGAAGAAACGGCGCCATATATTATGACGTAATACGATTGGAACTCCTAATATAATAGTTTAAAAACTTATACCTAGACTGGAGACTGGCATACAATTGGGGCAGTTCGAATAAAGGATTTTAGCCAGGAATCAAAGATAATGTATGGAGTAGAATACGACGTAAGTAATTTATTTGCACTGAAGTTTAACGTCTTTAACGTAGATTAGGATTAGTCTTGCTTGCATATTATTAAACCGAAAGAATATATTACTGTTAGAATTTTTGATCATTTTTAGTGCTTACGATATGTGTTTTCGACATTATTTTTTACCAAGGTTTTACGCTTTAGCTATTAAAACTGAGACTATTCAAATGAAAGGAAATGAATATTGTTGCCATATCTAAGAATCATATAGTGTTCCTATGACGCACGTTTGTGAGCTAGTAACGTGGTCCGCTCCAGATTTAGTAAACATTGTTATAGAAAACAGTCTGAAAGTCATAGGCAGAATAACCAGTGCACTTGTCTGCGTAGCTTATTTGTATCCATAAGACTGTTGTCTCACCTGCTGCCGAGTACAGCGTGGGCAGCCAGTCTGTCATGTGCATCAGCTGGTTGGCTACTCTCTGCGGTTTCTTGATGAGTGGGCTCCACACAGCGGCAACGCCTCTCACTCCTCCCTCCCAGGGGCTGTGTTTTTGCTGAAACATCGTAATACGCAATGTTGCTGAAAAGTTCCTCAGGTATCACTGTTCATTTAATGAGCTGGATGCTTCTTAACTGTTTCCAAAACAAAAATTAAGAAAATATGTTGTTATGTTTGAATCATTACCTTGAGTTATTTATATGTAACGGAATTTATATAATGATTGGCCTTTATTTATCAGAATGTTGCAAATTACAGCTAGCTATGCCAATTTGTTTTATTTCAAGTGTAAGAAGATGTAGTCACAATGAAGAAGATTGAACTCTGTATGTTACTGACATTTATTGGCAAATGAAACAAAATGAGTTCACAAACGCAGCTATAAGCTATGGTATGTGCATAAAGTTTTCTGATTATCCTATAGAACCACGCAGTTGAGACAGCGAATCATTATGAAATCAAATGTTAACGAAGCCCTTTCGTAACTATTATTGTAATAAATGCTTTAAATTCAATTTCTTGGTCCAGTGCAAGTGCTGGTGACACCAGATGGTGTTTTTCACTGATTGTATGTAGTTCAACAGACGTTACTGATCACAATAAATCGTTTTATTTCAGTTTATTTGAATTTATTTACAGACTATGTTTCAAATGATGGATTGTTTCATCGAAGGACGAGTGGTATATCAGGACTTGAGTGTCACTATTAGCTGATATAGTTTGCATTGAAGTATTTCATTTTAACAGTTTTCTGAGGCCGTTATGTAAAGACAGCGGAACACGTCTTTTGATTCAACAGCTATTACTAATTGAATTAAAAATAATTGTGTCACAAACTATGCCTTTTACCAAAATTTATTTTTATATCAAATTAGGGATCATATGTTTTATCACATGATACAAACAATAAACAGCCACGCCGTCAAATTTTATCCTGCATATTTCAGTGAAGTTAATTTTGTTTATGATTTAACTCGTGACTCCAGTTAATTTTGTGTGGAATAAAAGTTTAAAAAATTTATGAACAAAGGTGGAAATATGTTAACTTCGAAGTGCAAATAAAATGTGTTTATGAAAAGACTAATGACTGATGTAGATTGCTGTCTTACCCCTCTGAGCGGCGAGTTGGAGCCTCTGTTGGAGTGTATGCCGTACGTCGGGGCTCCGTTGTCGGACATGAAAATTACGATAGAGTTGTCGAGCATATTGCTTTCCCGGAGCGCAGCCATCACATCGCCCACCGACTTGTCCAGACGTGAAACCATCGCTGCAAGTGAACACAACGTTGTTCATCAAGAGTAAGTCGTAAAAGAATATCGAGGTTATTAAAAACTTTTAGTATGCATGAGATAAATAAGGTGCAAGATGTTATCGGCGAATATTTTTCTTTTCGTTCAGTTAATTAGTGTCCATAGACTGTCTCAATAGCTAAACGACCATGCAGGAAGTCATAAGTTGCACGAATAAAACCATGAAAGGTCTCCTTACCGGCGTACACCCGGCGCTCGGGATCCTCTATGTGCCTGAACTTCGCCACCTCCTCGTCGGGCGCCTGGAAGGGGTTGTGCTGGTTGCCGGTGTGCGGGGCCAGGTGGGCCAGGTAGAGGAAGAGGGGTCCGCGAGCCTGATCGTGCCTGTGGATGATGCTGACCGCCTCGTCCGTGTAGAGGTCCGTCGAGTACTTCCCAGCCGACGAGTAGTCCACGGACATGTTGCGCCGCATGTCGTACCCCGAGTAAGGAGACATCTGCAGCAACAAACGCCGGCAGCAATCAACATCTGTACCATGTATGAATCTGCTCTGATTAGGACACTAAATACACTGCCAAATTTCCTTCTAAAGGAGGGATTTAAAGTTCACTGCATCGTCAACTGTAAATTGGACTGGAAAAAGTGATGAATCAGAAACTAATGTAAACGAGCAGTGCGTTAAGACGCCTGCCTACTGAATTGGGGAAAAGGTGAACAACCTGATTTTGTATCCTGTAAGTCGATTACGGGTCGGTTTTAAGGGAAATATTTTAAATATCTGAAATATTTTACTGTATTACTTATCGTAACTAACCGAGTCTAATTCCTAATAGGATCAAGTGTTCTAAAAACTTCGAAATTTCATTGTTAACAAATTTTAATAATTATCTTCCCCCCCCCCACCTCCTATTTATACACTACAGAGTCCGTTATCCATTATATGAAAAGGTATAACGAACAAAGATTAATTGTATAAAAAAATTCTCGGGCCTCCATCGGTGGAGAGCGTCAATTTAATACTACGTTTCGAATGTTTCATCTTCGGACGAAGTCTCGGGTTCATGGAGCGGTTGTCCTTATGTAGCCCAGGTTGCATCTGTCGACACCGTGAGCTATATAAGGGCAAAAACTAAAGGAACTCGACACTTGCCCGAAGATGAGGTCGGAGTGCAACTTCGAAACATCCCATCAAATTGAGGTGCTTCGCCGGTTGGAGGCCACAGCATTTTTTATGCGATTGATACACTGGGAAAGCTTTTACTATTTTGAGTAGATTAATGTTTCCCATGTAATTGCAGTTTATTGTCCAGTTCCACAAAAGAGATTATAGTAACTAGTTTTTGAAATTAATGTGATCATTATTATAAAGTGATTCGTATATTGTTACGAGAAACTACTATCTGTCGATTTAGTTTACTGAAAATTTTGGTAAGCAGCTGAGATACTTAAATTTATTTTCCATTCTTTATTCTTCTTCTTACTTGTTGGAAAAGAAAAGATTAGTTCCTCTTAAAAACCAGTCTATCTTTTTTAAATACACTGAAACAAAGGACTTCCTTATTGATAAAAAGCTCCATCCTGATGTTCAGAACTCACCGTTGCCTTCACGGTGTGGTCGTAATAGTCCTGGAAGCCGTTCCAATATCCGAGTGAGAGTCGAAACCGCGGTAGGTGGGTGTGTATTCCTTCTTGAAGAAGCCTAGATGCCACTTGCCAATGGCGTGGGTCGCGTAGCCGGCCTTCTTGAGGTGCTGTGGCAGAATCTTCTCAGTGAGCGGCAGTCCCCACGGCTCAGGCTCAAGTATCACCAGGTGTTGCATACCTGACGACAAAGTTTATACGTTAGAACTAACTATACCTCGGCGAGTAGATTTGCAACAATTCTGTAAAATATAACAATTCTTGGGAGATATCTTCTTACACGTATAACAGTTAATTTGATGCTGAACAGACACAATATAATACATTGCTAATGAGAAACTGGATTAGATCTCAGTGGTTCTACATATTAAAATTCAACTGGTTTTTGCTACTGCAATAAATTCAGATCACAATTTTCTCGGGAATAACACGTCGGGGTTCGACGGAATCGTATCTGCAACAACAATTTAAAACTGTCTGAAGTGCTTCATGAAATTTTATTTATTCATTGACAAAGATATATATGATTTCGTATGATATCCACCGCATGTTGTTCTTAAAAGCAACGTTTCGACTGAGAGCTATGCATTTTGCATAGAAACACACAATCTAGGTACTGTGGTTTTTCAACAACACCCAGCGGTTTGATACTCTGGGGAAGTATCTGTTCTTACATTCGATTTCCATGTAAAGAAGAACTTGAGCTGTACTCATACACAGTTTACAGTAAGTCTGTTCAAAAGTACGATCGTAATATCTAATACTTTAGACATTCCACAAATCGCTAGTATGAGCCTTTTGTTTCTCAATGAATATGGATACGAATCAAGTATTCGAGCGCAGCTGAGGCTACTAAGCGACTCACCTGTGTGCGTTGGGTACTTTCCGGTCATGAGGGCTGCTCTAGAGGGTGTGCATAGCGCCGGCACGTAGTGGTTGTTGAGAATCACCCCGTGGTACGCCAGAGCGTCGATGTTGGGAGTCGGGATCTGGTCAGATCCGTGGAAGCTGACGTCATTCCAGCCCTGAAACAAACAAGGATGCTTCGGGTTAAATGTGTTCAAAAATAACACAGGAAAAAAGTATGTGAAGATTTCAAAGCCAGCGCTTTTTGGTTACTCTCCCACGTTTTCTTTACTATATTCTAATACTCTAATGTATTATCTACAGTTTTTTTATGACAAAATTTAAAGAATGGAGGTAGATTAACTGAACCACAGGACGTTATTATCTTCATCAGTTCACTTCAGCTCTTCTCAGATTATAATACGCACAAAGATTATTTTAAAATGAATTTAATAATGGTATTTATTGTGTTAATAATTTTTATTCAAATCTAGCGGTGTCTTCACAGCCAGTACATGTGATAAACTTTTCTGTTTTATTACATTTCATTATTAATGATTAATTCAAACAGTGGGTTGAGTAGAAAGTTAGCTTTACGGTAGAAATTTTGCGACAGCGTGTATAGAATTGCGGTGGTTAATGTCAAATTCCACCCATCAATATCAATTGGAAAACAGTTGACTCTTTAGATAGCCATAACATTGACAGAAGAATGAAGGAGCAAAATTTGCGACAAGATCTTTTGTGAAATTTCGAAATACCTACAAACCCATACAACACAAATACTTGTGATTGCAAACAACTAACATGAGCAGAAAATAATCTTTTTGACTAGAAACATGCATTGCTTAATGAGTACACCGTTTCTTCGACCAAAGCTGAGTTCCTTTATGACAACTGAAGTGCTCCAGATGTGAATGTTGGAGAGTCAGAACTATGCAATGTGAGCCTGATAGCATCCATAACCAGACCAGTAAACTGCGTTTTATTGTAGAGGAGGAATGGGGAAAAGACAGGGTCGCCTGGAATGATGCGCCTGTGCCGCGCCTGCAGAGCAATGTGCGGCAACCAGCGTTACGACAGCCGGACGCCCGAAAACTGTTCTCTGGGTCAACATGCGAAATGTTCAGATATTCCAAGTTACTCTATTCTTCATCCCTCTCTTGACTTAATTTATTTTTGATTGAGGTGTTGACGTGCTTATTACTGATGCTGTAGAGAGAACTACTACGAAACGCTACCTTTCTTTTTTGCATCTATCCTGTTGCCTTGCAGACGTAACTGCAAGAATGAGCTAAATGTTAAGGGACAAAGGCTGCTTAGGTAACTCAGTAGTCTAGATGGGTATCAACAGTTGTTTTGGAGAAAGGGAAAGTCTAAAAAATAAAAAAAACTATGTGTAAGCTTACCAGATCATCGGCCAGCATAATTATGATGTTGGGCCGCTGCTTCGTGGGCGTGGTCGACGTCACTGTTGCTAGCGCCAGCAGCACCACGGCTGCGAGAATTTGGGATGTGCCTTTCATGTTGAATCTGCGTAAACAAAACATTCGTATGTTAAGATACATCTGGAAACAGCCTCAGCCTCTTCAGGTTAAGTTTACTTAGTAAAAATAGAGCATTTTTCTGATAACTTAACCATCTTTCATCGGTTAGCTGATTCTCGTAACTTATCGTCAAACGGTATTTTAACGAAGGCCTGTTTTCAGCCAGGTTCTGGATCAGATTAATAACATTGCCACCACGAATGGTGTTTCGTCCCTAGTGAGCTTGTGTAGTAAAATGCAAACGCGCTGGACCGCTCTTGACCGGGTCTGACGTAACTAGACTACTGTGCCGCCTTGACACGGCCCGTCCGTGCGTGAAACACTGATTTATCTCTGTTTATGGACCCAGTATTTCACGTGGGAAAGGACATTAGCCAGCAGCGCGGGTACCTACCATAACTTGATCTAAGTTGACTGGGTATTACGTGGAGCCCTACAATCCAATCCCGTCACAGAATTCAATAGATTTGCAGCTCCTTCATCTTGGTAATTGTTTTTCAGCTATAACGACAACATCGAGCACTTATATGATACTATGATTGCCTGAAGTAAAATCAAATACTTTTTCATATGCTGTAAATAGCAAAATACTCCGGAATGAAGCAGTTTTGCTCAATTTTAGACCATGGCATTCACTTATACATATTTTGCTCCTAGGTTATTGACCAACAGAACTGCCTGTGGACTCAATTGGAGTTAAAATTCAAAGATTGCTTGTTAAGATAAAATTTTGAGCTTGATATGTGTACGTCTGAGATTATCTGATCCCCTCGCATAGTATCAGCTGAAAACAGTTAACGCGCGGAATTTTACGTCACATAAAAAATAAACAAAGGCTTAGATTATAAGGAAATAACATGTACCACAGCTTGCAACAACACGTGTAGTTATAATTTAGTTTGAGCTAGACTGTTTCAGACCAATGTTGCAGAGGAAGACCATTGATCCACTGAAGAAATCAACGCTTACATAAAAAACAAGAGTAAAATATCCTTTTTACTGTTTTTAGAACTACGGATTTTTATGTAGTTTTTTATTTTTCTTATTACTCTATAATACAGGATGAAAGTTAATAAAACCAATATACCGTTTATTAAAAGAAGCTTCTTATTGCTCTTTGTTGGAGATTTCATAGTGGAGTCATTTTGAGTACGTACGCCTTGTTGGCTAAAAAGTTTTTATATAAATATAACAATATCAAAATTTTAACTTAACTGTTTATAATACGTTTTCCAGAAAATAACGATAGTTTCTACCACATTACTTATTTTAGCGATAGAACTGCCACTTGGTTCTGATTTTATGAAGAATTCATGGCCTTTTTTTTTTTTTTTTTTTTTTTTTTTTTTTTTTTTTTTTTTGTAAGAAAAGCAATTAAAAATTAGACACTAGTGGTAACAAAATAAACTTTTCACTCTCTTCAGTACCGTAATTTAAGAAGAAACAGTCACTGCTGCAAAATCGTTAGAAGGTCGAGTAATGCTTGTAATTTCCAAAAGTCATGTTTTTTTTGGCCATTTTAATTTTTTAATGCTTATTACAAAAAGTAATTACGACCGACATATTATACCTGATGGTAGAAAAATTATTGACTTAATCCATGTGATACTTTACTTCCGTATTTTGTATATGTCTATTCCGATGCTCAAGTAAGCACATATTTCATTTGCATAACCCTAGTATACGTAGAGAAAGGTGGAACTATGTTGTAACGAATAAGCATGAGTTCACTATTATGGCATATTGAGTATCATAGAAATAATTATCTGAAAAAATAAGTAACAACAGGACATGTCGTAAATGAATTGAAAGATCACAGTTTGAAAACACTGGTATTGGAGGTTGATGAATCTAATTCTGGAATCTGTTTTTAACTCCAAACGTATTTAATAATCAAACAGATTTTCAAAAATCTTCCGCCTGAAATGTGAGTGATTATAACGTGATGTAGTTCATCCTGTTCGCTCGCTCGTTGTTACGTACCCACTGAAACCTGTTGCTTTCGTAGGTCGACGGGTGGAGATAACGTTGAGAGCTCCTGTTTCTGCAGACGCCTCCCGCACTTTACAACGACCAACCCGCCACTGTATCTCACAGCACGTGGTCCTGGCCGCTATATACTAGGGCTGCAGGTGCGACCCCCACCTCTCCGACTGTCTATGCAGCCCATTGGCCAGATCCGCGTGCATCACGAAGCTGGTAAACCCCGTGCCGCTGTCTCCGGTCTGTTCTTTTCGGATTGTCAGTTTATTATTAGCTGCAGGGCGGAGATACCAGTCCACCTTCTCCCACTCTGGCTGAGGTGGATACCAGCTGAGTAAGATGTAGGTGACTGGACACATTGCCAACTGGTTCTGCACGCGAATGGCTGCGGACAAGTAGCGGCCGCTGACGTCAGAGACACCTCTCTCTCTCTCTCTCTCCCGCATACGCTGTGTGCGAAATCTCTGTCTGGGAGTCCCCGCTCCTCCCATTCACTATTAATGGCGAGTTCACTCACCTTTGACGTCAACGGTTGAGAAAAGTGCCACGAGAGTAGTAGTTTTTTCCTTTTTACCTTGTATAACTGCCGCTCACTTTCGTAAGCTGTTTTGAGCGTTTATTCATGGGTCACGTCTAATTCGCAAGAACCACAGACTTGCGAAATTCCCGACAGCGGTTCTGAGAAATTTAAATAGGGGACTTCAGTAAGAATTTCTCTGTTTGCGTAGAACGGCTTGTGATTTTAGCTTTGGGTTTTGTACTAGCACCTTGCATAAATTGATCTACACTACATTTCCTTTGATGAGAATGTTTCTTCTGTCGTTTTCGCTTGTCCTCTTCGTCATCGACGACAATTATCCATGCAAAATGTTATGTTTCCATTTCTACCTACATTTATATTCTGCGATTTACAAAATTGTGGTTGGCAGAGGGTGTTTTGCGTGTAACTAACTCTGCGCGTTCCAAAAATGAATAGTTCGAAGGTAGAAAGAATTCATATGACCAACCTTACGACACCTAATTGCCAAATCTTATCTGCTCTGTGACATAAATAGCTTGGTTGAAGAAGAATTTCATTCCACTCGTAAATGAAAGGAATTGACAATAAATTCAATCGAAACCTACGTTGTGTCTGCCAGACAATCCGAGTCTAATTTATGTATCAATTCTGTGACGCTTTCGTAAGGATTGTGGCGTTACGAATTGAGCGGCTCTTCCCTGTACCTCCTCTATACTATCAATTAATCCCTTCCTATACAGATCTCAAATGGCGCAACAATAGTCCACTTATTTCAATACAATTTTTGTTATAAAAATTTTATGAGATATTGATAATTATCTCATTACATATTCAAATCTATTACTTAAATGTAACACTATGTAGCTTCCGGCAGTGCGTGAGGCTTTCCGATATGCAGTGAGTTATAATATTGTGTCTTCAGCAAAATTTTTACAGGAACAGGACTCTATCACGAAATGTGACTTGTTATCGTCTGAATGCTACACAAGATGATGCAAAACTATTCAGTGCTCACAAATAGTTCAGTTATTCTATACGCTGTATAAGCCTCAATGATCAGAAAAGTATTATAAAATTGTTGATTTCATGAATTTGCATTTCATTTATTTTTCTAAGCAAATAAGTACGTTCTGAAGTTGTTTTTCATTTTATTTAAGGTATTGAGAAGTCATTTTCAACATGTTTAACTGCACTTAGTTATTGTTTTGTAGTTTTTTTGGGTTCAAATCGTACATTCATGTTTATATACAGCATGTATAAGACTGGTGAAAAGTGTTCTGACTTTCAATTTGTTTGTAAAGGAAGTATTCACCGCATATGTGACTGCAATCGGACGATGGTTTAACTGTTTACAACTGTAAAGGTTTGTTGTAAATTAATCAGAACCAAATGCAAAATGAGTGATTTGAAGAAGAACTGATTTTAAATAAACTTTTTGATCCTAAAGCTTACACCTATTAGGTATGTAACTACAGTAAATTTCATATTATCGACTACATCAATAACGTAACGAAGTCAATTAGAACAAAGAAAAGAACAAATGGTTTTACTATGGTTAAGCTGTTCAGAAAATCACATTGCCTTAAAAAAGAATCGATTTACTGGAAGAAAGAGCCATTCATAAAAGTGTGAGAGAGGTTATACTCTGCTGATCATGGAAATCAAAGATAATAGGCTCATGGAGACATATTTAGATTCGAAGGCGAGCATATTGTCTTTAACAGTGAATAAAACAACAAAAAAATCAAAACAAACTAAAGATAATGTAGTAATATCAATAAAGAGAGCTATACGTAAGGTAAAATCTAGAAAACAATTAGAAAATTGTAAATTGATTTATGTGCGTCACATAATGGAAAAGAAGAATATCTATGAAAATTAAAGCAATACGGAAATGACTTCAAAGGTTTTGTTGCTGTATACCAGTGAGTATCACCAATCTACGTAGGGAACTAACTATACTGTGTGAAAGTTGTCAAGAAACATAGGAACTGCGAAGAAGAAAAGTTCGTCTGCGAGTTTCTGAAAGAACTCTGAGGGAAAGTTAATACCAGCGAAATAAGTAGGTCCAACGGAAAGAACCGTACAATGGCTCTTAATGTGAAACACTAATAAGCAAAAACGTTCGGAACGGCAACTGAACTTCCTGTTCTGACATTTCCGCTGTCTGACAACCATTGTTTCTTTTTTTTTTTTTCTTAATTTTATCTAGCTGACTTTTCATCTGCCATATAAGTGTATGGGTACTTTTAAAGTTCATATTAATCTAAACACATTCTATAATAAACAGTTTAATAGTCTCTGGTTCTTAAGACGATATCTCTTAATTATTTGGCCACGTCGACGTCGAGATCATTAGAGGCGGAAGAGCACGGAGGCAAGGAACGGGAAGGAATTCGGCCATGGCCTTTTGAAAGAAGCATCCCGGAATGCGCGTGTAGGGATTTGAGGAAACCATGGAAAACCCAAATATGGGTGCCCGGACGGGGATTCAAACCACGTTCTTCCGAATGCGAGGACAGAGCGTTATATACTCACTCACCACGCTAGATCAAAAACTGAGACCCGCATGGGAGTGATTTGTAGTTAAAAGTCATGGCGCCGTCTAGCTTTCGGATTAGGAAGAATCAAAAGTGAGTAATTTTCATACATACATACAAAATCAGCAAGCAAATAATTTTTGAGAAATATCAGAACACACGATTTCCAGTCGAGATTTATATTCCAAGAACTTAGGCCCTTTACAACGTCGTCCGTAGTAAGGTGGCATGGTGGTTCGAAGATCCCGTGTTCGACTCCGTTCATATTTAACTTTTTGCCAAATGAAATTTATGTCTCCACAGGCACAGGCATTTGGATAAACGTATGTTGAGGAAGGTTTTTTTTTTTTTTTTTTTTTTTTTTTTTTTTTTTTGCAGAAACCTGTGGAATTCGGTAGTGACTAATAAATCTAAAGTTGATGTAAATTTATCCCATACAACAAAAATATCTACGTACAATTATTGAAATTGTGAGTATAACATTTTTCTCTCCCTCTCTCTTTCTCTTTCCCTCACTCTCCAATACGGCCTTATATTGCACAGGATGAAAATTAAAATAAAAACACGGAAAGTAGAGAAATTTCCTGCACCAAGCACACTGAACAAAACGTACATGGTTGCGGGAACATCTCATAACCAATAGTTTTTCCTTATTAACTTTGAGGAAGTCGTTTTTGCGCAGGCATTAATTTGCCAGCATAAGATAACATGGGTCGGAAAAGGAAGCGTTACAAGCGAATTTCAAGAGGACAACAAAATAGTACAAACAAACGTCATCCTGTGTTATCAGAGCCAGGTCGGGTAGACAGATCTACCGGATTCCCATCATTCCTCACACAAAAATATTTACTTTTATATGTATTACCCAGAATGTGAAGAAATATATTTCATTTAAAAAAGTTCAATACAGGCTAACTCGCACTCGAGACCGTCGGACCGTCATCATTGTTCGCTGTCACCAAACTACAGGCTGAAAGTTATTGGAATATAAGCCTCGGCTGATAATAATTTTTCTAATATTTCTCAAAAATTTTTAACCTGAGAGGACCCTACTGCGACAGCTATGACGCCATGACCTTAATTATTTCGAAAACTAAGGAGCAGTGACTTAAATTCAATTACAGTACAAGGCTTTGGTTTGGTTCTCAACCACTATATTGAATCTGATTGAAATCGCTTGGTCGGAGGTTGTGACACCTCCTTGTTAGACAAAAATCAAATCATCGCCACGAAATTTTATTTTTAATGTATTTTTCAATTGAGTTTACACGTTTTATGAATATTGTTGAAAATATTTGATGATGATACTTACTGTTATTTTTGTAATTTATCCGACGTGTGTTTAACCTTTGTGTGAGTCTAAGAGGGGAATATTCTGTGAGTCATGATCATCGAATGATCTTCATCATCCTGTGGCTGACCGTCTGCGAAGGAAAAGTGAAGATGCATTTGCTGATCACACGTTTGTGAAAAATAGACTAGGGTTTTAACAGACATTTGTTTTGTATCCCCTTCTGAAAGATGACAGAGCATTAAATGTAAACACGGGCTGCCACGTATCTCCAGACTCTTGGGAAACGGGCGTCCTTAGCAAGTAGCAAGGCTGAGACCAGAAACACCTTGGCCCAGAGCAGACTTCCCGTGTGAGGAGCTGTATCCGTCGACATGGCCCTGATGTCAATCCAGTTTACGCAAGAGTTACGTGACCCATATATAACCTAGACAACAACAACTTTATGTGATGCATTTCGTCTGTGCAGTATTTACATAGATACATAATTATGTTAATATTCAGTGCAATAGTTACTAGCTTCACTTTTGCCGTTTCTCTATGTTAGCTTAACCGATGAAAATTTGAAACAATGGAAATTAAATAGGTTTAGTTTTAGCCTTTATGCTTCTTTGGCCTGAAAACCACGGGAACCGCTTGTGGGCAGAAACGCGTTGGCCATATTGATTCGTTACTGAGGAATTTCACTTCCTATAAAAACAGAACTTTCGTAATGACGCCATTTCTTGCTCTCCGTGTCCACGTCTTGATTTCCGCCTATATCCTCCCAGCTTTTAGATCATCCAGCCATGCTTTTCCAGTATTCTTCTGTCATCTTCGCCTTCCTTGTGAACATCGATTCGCATTAGATCTTCCATAGTTCCATGATGTTTTCGCAACATAAGCTCAATCCAACCGTATTTCCGCTGTTTAATCTGATTTTATATTGGAAGATTTGTTTTGACTTGTAAAAATTGTTGATTTGATAAAATTTAAGATTTATAATTTGGTGAAACTATTGTTTAACCAAAGTTTGGTGACGAAGGAGTAGGTGACTGTTTCTATGTTAGAAAATGGCTTTTTTCGCTAGCGTCTGTGTGCTTCTGTTTTTCATTTTATGTTTGTCCGCGTGCGATATAAGGAGCCATCTAGTATTTCTATTCTTCCCCATCTCATATCATTATCGGTATGATTCACACACAGTATGTACAGATTTAAAGAAACACAACAATTAACTATAATCACACATGCCCTAGTCAGCACCCAAACCACCAAATCTTGTAACGCTAACAGAACCCACAGTCACATATTGCTTCTAGTCACAAGGGATAATGTTGAAATAAAGCTAGATTTACTTTTTGATCCATCTCTTTGTATCATCTCCAAATCTGGAAAGACTGTTAACGAAGGCTGAGGTGCAACTTGAAATTTACTCAGGTCTTCTCCTAAATTCTTTTTTGCCTATGTTTTACGCTTCGCCAAGGTTGGCGTCATCAGAGGGGGGATAGTACAGAGTGTAAGGAACGGGAGGGAATGCTTCATGATTTTTTGAAGGAACCTTCCCATCATTCGCTGTAGTTACTCCCGGAAGCCATGGAAAAGCGAGAGGCAGTTGGCCGGGCGACGATTCGAATCAGCGTCTCCCTGAATACAAGGCCAGAGCGTTATCATTCACCCACCACACTCTGTCTTAACTTTCTGACATCGAAATTCTTATTCTGCCTCTCCAACTTAATTTTTGTTGCCAGTATCTTCATCCAGAACTCAGCCAGTATCAGATGGTGATCACTGTTCATGTCGGATCCTCTTTCGTTCCGAACGGATTAAAATATAAGACACGTTAGCACTGGAGCTTATCGTGCATGTAGCTTCCGAGATGATTTCGAGTGTTCTTGCTAAATGATGACTGTAGTGATAACCACCGTTTTCGAACAACGTAAGCATAGTACTATTTTTTGTGTTACTTTGTCTGTAAAAAAAATTGAGTTTCACCAAATAATTAAGGAAACGAGAATAAATTTATTAAATAATTATTTGATTTTTACGCCTATCCTACGTGCCCAAGTTCAGTATGTCGGCGACTTAATTGGTTCATCAAAACTGCTAGTTGAAATACATAGCAGACTAATGAGATTTCAGATATGCCATTACTAACGAAGTAAGGATGATATACACGACGAGGACAGTATCAAGTCTGCTTTTAATGTAAAATATTACTTCTGAAAGTTTTTTATTACTCATTCAACAGAGAGTAATACAACACTGAAGAACCAAAGAATCTGGTACACCTGCCTAATATCGTGTAGGGCCCCCGCGAGCACGCAGAAGTACCACAACACGACGTGGCATGGACTCGACTAATGTCTGAAGTAGTGCTGGAGAGAATTGACACCATGAGTCCTGCAGGGCTGTCCATAATTCCGTAAGAGTACGAGGGGGTGAAGATCTCTTCTGAACGTCACGTTGCAAGGCATCCCAGATATGCTTAATAATATTCATGTCTGGGGAGTTTGGTGGCCAGCGAAGGTGTTTAAACTCAGAAGAGCGTTTCTGGAGCCACTCTGTAGCAATTATGGACGTGTGGGAAGTCGCACTGTCCTGCTGGAATTGCCCAAGTCCGTCGGAATGCACAATGGACATGAATGGATGCAGGTGATCAGCCAGGATGCATACGTTCGTCTCACCTGTCAGAGTCGTATCTAGACGTATCAGGGGTGGTCCCATGTCACTCCATCGGCACACGCCCCACACCATTACAGAGCCTCCACTAGCTTGAACACTCCAATTCATGATCTCCATACCCGTACACTTCGATCCGCTCTATAAAATTGGAAACGAGACTCGTCAGACCAGGCAACAAGATACCAATCATCAACAGTCCAATGTCGGTGTCGATGAGCCCAGGCGAAGCGTAAAGCTTTGTGTCGTGCACTCATCAAGGGTACACGAGTGGGCCTTCGGCTCCGACAGCCCGTATCGATGATGTTTCATAGAATGGTTCGCACGCTGACAATTGTTGATGGTATAGCATTGAAATCCACAGCAATTTGCAGAAGGGTTGCACTTCTGTTAAGTTGAACGATTCTCTTCAGTCGTTGTTGGTACCGTTCTTGCAGGATCTTTTTCCGGCCGCAGCGATGTGGGAGATTTAATGTTTTACCGGATTCCCGATATTCACGAGGCACTCGTTAAATGGTCGTGCGGGAAAATCCCCACCTCATTGCTACCTCGGAGATGCTGTGTCCCGTCTCTCGTGTGCCGACTATAATACCAATTTAAAACTCACTTAAGTCATGATAACCTGCCATTGTAGCAGAAGAAACCGATCTAACGCCTGCGCCAGACATCTGTTGTCTTATATAGGCGTTGCCGACCGCAGCGCCGTACTCTGAGTGTTTACATATCTCTGTGTTTGCATACGCATGCCTATACCAGTTTCTTTGGCTCTTCAGTGTAAAATAGAAATGAAGGATGAAATCACTTTGCCAAAATAAAGTGTATATAGACTGGAGAACTATGGAGGTGGCTTTATAAAATACATTTTGAATTCTTTTATCGAGATATTATTAAGTGATCGATTGTTTAATAATCAGGCTAATCATTTGCTAATAGTTTGTTATTTATACAATGACTTCAGGAAAGCAATTACCATATTGTATAGTTTTCAGTTTTCTTACTATTCTTCTGCAGCCCTTATATTGGAATTAGTATTGGCTGATCCTGAAGTAAATAAAAACTGTTCATGTTTTGCTTTAACTGTTCACTCAAGGGGTTAGGTTTTTGCAAATGCCATTGTAGGAGAAACTGTCAAGGTAGTAGCTGTAAAAGAATTGATTGATAATGAACGCATCATTGGCACGGGAGCATATAGAAAGCATATGGAAAGAATAGATAACGTGGGTAAATATAAAATGAAATAAAAAAGTTGTTGTTATGTAACTGATGTTGTAAGACAAAGTTATAGAATACGGAGTCGTCCTGTTTTTTGAAGTTGATTTAAGAATAATACAACGTTGTTTTCATTGTATGCAGTTGACTGGTGCCGCACTGTTGGATTTAGTTGGTCGTAACATTTGAGGGATACTTCTAAACTTTAGAGTGGTGTCGTTTTGTCGGGTTGGTCCCACGCGATCCCTTTACGCAACTCCTTGGTGCGAGTCTGAAGGTTCCACCGCCCGCGTGTGATATGTCTCGGCACGTGCCTCCGTTGTTGTTGTGCATGTGTCTATAACGGTACCGCTGCAACGAGTTTGTGGTGATCTCATGCATACCATCTCGGTTACACGTCACTGCCAGTCGCGGCAACAGATCGGAAAAAAATAAGCAAACAGAGCTTGTGAGAGATGTACAAATATTACATCTATAATCTTCATGAAGTAAGTTTGTGACTAAGAAAGGACCTACTTTAGATTTTTTAAACTAGTTAAGACTTTGAGAAAATATAACATAGAAATCGCTTAAAAACCGTATCTTTAAGATAATTGAAAAAAAAAAATGTCCAATAAGGAAGAGGGTGAAAAATATGGAAACCGCTCAACAAAACCTCAAAACCTACTTCATATATTCTAATATTTATCTTTTCTACAATTTATTCCTTATATATTACGCAAACAAAATCATGTACTGCTCACAGTACATAGTTACAAGTTTTGCAGAAATTTGGCAACACATCCGTTTCCCCACAAGACCACAATAGGCCTAGCTAGCTAGTAGTCTGACCAATTTGCTCTCAAAATAAACACAAGCCTCTCGAAAGAGGAAATGATACGCGAAAGTGGAAAAAGTCCGTAAACAAAGATGACGATGATGAACATATGTTTTATTAGAGCTGCTTTTTTTTAACAGCTTGTCGTCTCTTAATAGTAGTGCTGCTACATAATGGGGAACAGCAACTGGGATAGCACACTGTTTAAGCAACATGTTTTTATTTTACAAGTAACAGCCTGTTATTATCTTGAATTCTAGAGTCAAAAGATGTAACCTCAATACCAGAGTAAGGCTAAAATATTAAGGGATTGAACTGATAATGAAGTTAAAAGTCTGAGAACTACGACCACATTTTCCTGAATAAAACAATCTAGGAATTAAACTAAATTATATTCGTTTTGTCTGCCTAAGTTTCAGTTAATATAGATAGTAAGCAAAACGGAAAGATCGAACACAAGTAATGAGCTGAAAATAATCAAACTGTTTCCGAGCAAATTATCAGTTTTTGTAAACCGCTATCTCACTTAAGAGCATTTGATGCTGTGAGTTTAATGGATTTTTTACTTTGCCTTCTGCAATTTTCCACTGGCGTCCAGTTTTTATTTTAGCTTTTCCAATTGGCATTTTCACCCGAAGCTACCACTCCAGCTAATTGTTGTGTAAGTGGAGCAAACAGGTGTATTTATCATATCTTGTGATGAATTCTAGACATCGTACAGCAAACTTAGGCGGATGAAACACTTCATTAAAAACATTCTAGCTGCAACGGGATTACACTGTAATATCGAGCGTGGTGTGTGAGCGGTAACGCACTGGCCTCGCACTAGAGAGGACGCGGGATGGAGTCCCTGTCCGGTCATCCAGATTTTGATATTTCAAGGTTTCCCCAAACCACTACAGGTGATGGTTCCCTCAAAAGGCCATTTCCGAATTCCTTCCTGTTCCTTGCCCCTTTCCCTCCTGTAATAACCTCGACGTTGACGAGGCGTAAAGCCATGAGGAAAAAAAAAGACTATAGTGGTTACCGTCAGGTAGTTTCTTGTCACATCATGGAGATCAACATTGTGTGACTGGTTGTATTCAGTTACATTACATCAAGTATTTCCATCGGTTTTCTTCTTTAAAGAGAATGTAAAGACACTATGTGGCTGCTTTAGCTGGGGAAACGAATCTTGTCCATTTTTGCTATCGATTATTTCATTTATTGCGACACTGCAAGTTGCTTAATATAGCAAAGATCAAAAAAGTTGTATCTGGTGCCTTGGTTCCTTTACATCTTTATACCTTCCAGCAATTGCTCAGCTTTATGTATGCAGGAGGAGAAAGTTCTTCTAATCTAGATGTTACATCAGGTGTACCTCAAAGAAGTGTAATAGGACCACTTCTTTTCTTAATTTTTATAAACGATCTCGGAGACAAAGTGAAAAGCATTTTTAGATTGTTTGCTGATGATGCGGTTATTTATAGGGAACTAACGAATTCGGCCGATTGCTTAGAAATTCAGCGTGATCTGGATGCTATTTTGGCATGGTGCGCTGAGTGGCAACTCACACTAAATTGTAAAAAGTGTAAGACAACGAGCATAACTAACAAAAATAATCCGATTGTTCAGAAATACGAGGTAAACAGTTCAGTTATTGATATGGTCGATTCTATGAAATATTTGGGAGTAACTGTACAAAGGAACATGAAATGGGACTTACACATTAATTCGTTAGTAGGTTGAGCTAATTCTAGGCTGCGATTCCTAGGTCGAATCTTGAAAAATTTTAATGAACAAACAAAGGATATAGCGTAGAAATCTCTTGTGCGTCCACATTTAGACTACTGTTGTGCCATCTGGGATCCGTTTCGTAAGGGGTTGATTGAGAGTATAGAGAAGGTACAGAGAAGAGCCGCTCGATTCGTGACCGCTTGCTATAGTCCTTACGAAAGCGTCACGGAACAGATTAGTAGACTAGGCTGGGAGTCTCTGGTAGATAGACGAGGCTCGTTTCGTTTAAACTTATTGGTAAACATGTGTACTCCCACTTTCACTTACGAGTGTAGTGAAATACTTCGTCCATCAACCTATTTCAGTCAGAATGACAGGAAAGATAAAATTAGAGAGATGAGGTGTCGCACTGATTCTTTTATGAATTATTTTTTCCCTCGTACCATTAGGGATTGGAATGCAAAACAAAGAGATTAGCTTTGGTGCTGAGCACCGTCTGCCACTCACAATTTTATGAATTGCAGAGTATATATGTAGATGTAGGTGCAAGTGTTCTTCTGTTAAAGACCTGTTAATCTTCAGTACATGCTTTGTTTTCTGGATTACAAACGATGATTATTGGGAACGCATGGCGGCCAGGTGATTCATCTCCTCATCTCAAGTTATCGCCTGTTTTTGATCTTAACCACTTATCGAATACCGATAAGTTAATGTAATACACTTTTACGGCTAAATCTTTACTGTCACCGAAGTGATTAGGTGTGTAGAATATTGAGATACTATGTATGAATAACTGTTGGGAGTAACCGTTTGAAAATTGAAGTAAATCACTAAGTTATATTATTATCTTCCACGAAAAGGCGGCAAAATTTAATTCCACTGCGTAAAGTAAGATCCAGGATAATTGGATAGGATATCTGAATACCCACTCAGAAATATTCTATTCAATGTTACATCTCACCCAACATAAAGATGAAATAATTCTTTAGTAAAAATTGAAAAGGCAATAATGCAGAAGATTTGAAAACAATGATGTATATAGGTTCAATAAGTTGGTGAATTAAGCAGAGTTCAATAAATATCTATGACAGGATACGGCTCCATAAAATTGTAGCTACGTCTGGGAAATCGGTAGACATGTATTAAATCTTATTGAATTTAAATGAATGTGCCCAAAGTAGGTGTCACACATTGCTTGTGAAAGGTATAGTTATCTTTTGCAAGGAGGAGGGTGTTATACAAATTGATTTATCAGTTTAGGACTAAATCAATATTCATATTTGAATTTTAACGTTTTTCGTAAGAATGATGATCAAAACTTCCGAAAAGTTTTAACGTTTTATCTAGTTTGAGGTTACAAGAATGTTGACTCGTTTAAGAGTGTATGTAATCACATCGTTTGATACCTCCAATCTACAACTACTTAGGAATATTACCTTGACTTATTTCAAATTGAGAGGTATATAGCAGGATATTTTGATATTCATAACAGGCAACCAAATGTCACAACAAAAAATGCTTCGGCGCATTGATAACTGGCCCTCGTGCGGGCAGACTGGTTTTTATTGAGCTGTCAGATTGCAGAAGAAGAATTTATTCGGCTGTGAGGCCACGCTCCATACCTACGTTATTAACACTTCAATTTGTCAGACCTGTGAATTAAACTGTTCTGCCTGTCATCTGTTTCTGCAGCTGTTGGTTTGACAGCAGGAAATAGTATTTTGGGTGTTCAGCTAGAAACCGTTAATCCTTATAACTATTATAATATTTTGTGTCTATTTCTTCGTTACCTGTCCAACTTAACATTCAAAAACCGCTGTTTATTTTCACATTTGAGTACTTAATATTTAATACATTCATTGGTTATACAATAGGTACAACAACGGACAGTCTCTTCTTTCCTCCATCTTACTTCTCTCTGGTATTAATTACACAACACTACTCTCTATGAATATTATTACTACAAAGACATTATTACATTCAACGTTAGCGATACTAATTCATTTTACTGCAAATACATATGAAAATACATCTTACACAATGACAGGCTTCATACTATGCGTACAGATTATGCAAAAGAGTACTATAAGTTAAGCGAAGACGTGGAAGGTCTGTTGAATTGAATGTTTTTGGAGCACCTACTTTCAGTTTACATGCGCCTGTATACCGATGTGTGTAGGTGCGAACGTTGCTTTTTAAGTGGAGCACTTAAATCCTAAACGAATGTGAACTCACTCATGAAACGCTTTCACGCCGGCATCTTTTACAATTCTGTTAGTTTTACGATTGTCGCACATTCCGCCTCTGTCGTGCTGGACCAACAGTTTGTTATAGAATCAGAACATGTTTCGAACGACGCAGAACACCCTAAAAATTCCTGATCTCATCGGAATCCAAACTCGGCACCCTGAATTTTCAAGGCGTTAAAGATATGATATAGATCTTGGGATAGTTTTAACAGTCAAAAGAGATCATGTTCTCTCTGATTTACTGATTAGCACATGATAATTTCATTTCCTACCGCAAGGAAATACTTATTACTACAACAGCAAGAGTATAATTTTGGCACTGTTGTCAACAGAAAAGTGAAAATATGTATTTACAAAAGCAAATAGATCTGGCCATCCATATCTTAATGGAGTACAAAGTTAGGGTTTTAAGCCCATGCCAGTAGGATCGCCAGTTCGAAACTGAAATTGACTATGCTGGCAAAATTAGACGTGCTGGCGTCTTCCAGCTCACTTTGAGCTGACAAATTATTTCAGTTAAGAATTACGTTAAATTATACAGATATCATTATCACTAATGTTTGGTTTGAAAGCACATGTAGTAACTAACTTCAAAAAGTGAATCAGAAGTGTGTAATCATTGAGAAGTGCGTTAAAATACAGTTATGAATAACAGAGGGAAGCGAAACTAATAGATTTTAATGTCCTCAGTTACTTTTAAATACATTCAAACCTTAGTTAGAGACAGTTAACCTCAAAAATCGTGTTAGACTGAAGTAATGTTTCGTTCCATGAATTTTTATAATTGTGTAGATGTAAAATTAGAAATTGCAGAAACTTCGAACTGTTTTCTTTATCTCTTGTCACAGCCAACGATCTGTGGCTGTATGATAAGAGAGCCAATATTTGAACATTGAAAAAAGGCTTGAGTCATGGTGCAACTAATCAAAAAGTACGTAAACAGAAATATGCTACGATTTTGGGTTTACATTTTATTACCTTATTACTGGAGGTCCCCGGAAATTAGAACTCTAAGGTAAACTCTTTGCTATTGTCAATATGCGGTACAACAAAGTTTGGTTTTGTATGGTAAATTTGGCCAGGTGGAAGAGGGTGGTTGAAACCTAGCATTCAGCGTGGGCGCTGAGGAATGCAGATTACCATCTGATTCAGGTGTTTGGAACCCGAGTGGGACACCTTGACACAGAATACGGAGATGGCCATTGCTGTACAGAGATGACCTTTGAATTTGTGGATTCTTGTAGTCGTACACAAGCTACATGTTGATAGCTGCTGTATGATTATATGACTCCTCGTGGTACTGTATCGGAAAGCTTGCCTCTCACCATGGTTCGAAAAATTTGTATTGATAAATGCTATAAAAAGTGGTAGCAAGTTAAAGATACACTCAGCAGAAAACACTGCTTAAAATTTAATTAGGGCTAAGTGTTCTGGGGTAAAAAAGGATTTCATGCAATAGTTTGCGGAGAATGTTTACTGGTAGATCCGTTGGGAAGGGGTTGATCAGAGAATCGATCATAAATTGAATGCAGTTTTCGACTTTCTCTGCTAGAAAAAACAGGCTAACTGCAAGAGTTGAGAGCGAAGGAGAGGATACCTGCTAAAATTTCTTAAAGCTGTGCTCAATTAATTCTTAAGAAACATTGAATTTACGTGTTTTAGGGGAATTCGTTGGGTTTTCCAGTCTTTAACCTTGATATCCTCGAAGCTCTGCTGTGAAGTTTTATCTGGAATGTTCTGATGCAGCGTCATTCGTTCGTTCAACATCTATAGTTTCAATGTACCACAGGAAGAGATGTGTGACGTGGGGCGGAGATTCAGTGAAAGTTGAAATTACGCGCAGTGAAAGTTGTGTGTCCGTAGCCTGAACTCCCTCGGCCGGATGGCTTCCTTCTGGATCAAAGCCGTCAGTCAGAACCACGACAAGCAGCGTAACAAAACATAGTTGCATCCCAACTATTGTTTTCGCCGACACTGTAGCCTGACAGCTCCACATGCCGAGGGTCGCTGGTTCGAGTCCAGCTAATGGATGGTTTTAAGTTTAATGTGCTGTTCCACTAACACGTTAAAATAATAGAAACAAATACGATAGTAACCTAAGTGCTGCATGGCTTAATCTGCCAAATCCCATATCTTATATTTAAAAAAATAATAAAGAAAACGAACTATCTTTTATTAAATAAAATTTAGCGTTTTTTTTTGGGGTACCTGATTGAGATACTGTTGGAAATTGGTCATATCAAGGAAAAGGAGCCTGGGATAAGCCCAGAGACCATATCAGCGCAATGGACTCTCTAGAGTAGGACGGTAAGTATTTACACGAAAGTATTCCGGATAGGACCACACGAACGTGACAGTATAATAAAGAATTTCAGCCTCGTATTTAGTGGAAAAGACAGAGCAGTAAAACCGTTCTTAATATTTTGTATAAGTCAATTGTATTAATAACTAGACGTAAGTATTGTTGTGCGAAAGAAATAGAGAACATGCGGTCTTCCTAGTCCAAGGCGGGAAAGAAATTATCAAATTCACTTCACAAATATTGGTTTCGTTTTTAATTTTGACACTAACAACCAGTTGAGAGATTTCGCCTCAGTTTCGATTCTTGTATTTGTCATTGTCATGTAAGAGTTGGAAGAAACTCCTCACTGCATTTTAATTTATTTAATTATAATTTAATTGCTATGGAGCACACGCTTCGGTAGCAATTTCCCTACACCCCCATCCTTCCCCATCCTGCACCCACCTACACTTGCCCTCTACAAATTTTATCTTTAAATTCTTTCAACGTTTTCGGTAAATTATTCATCATTCCTGCTGGCAACTCATTCCAATCCCTGACACCCCTACCCAAAACAGAGGATCTTCCCACACCCTAGTGCCTGAAATCGAGTGCCAGCTTGTGGCCATGGTTATCTTTTCCCTTCCATGTACTACTTTTCATACCTACTCCAATATCTTTCCATGCCTCATCACCAGTATACGCCCTGTACACTCCTATGACCCTCCTCCTGTCTTGCAATGAATCCCATTCCAGCTCCTTTAATAGCTAACAATCATTACTTTCTTTTAAAGTGAATTAGAGAATAAAATTTGAAATGTTCAGTGCAGCAAGAATTTTTGTAAGTCGTGCTCTAAGTGTACAAGGACATTTTACGTTAATACTGTAACACTGCACATTATTTCCTCTAACTATGGTAACGTTAGCGTGAAAGACATAGGACACTTAAAATGCACGTAGTTAAAATCAAAATATAACAGAATTCCTTTGTTGGTTAGTGTCGACTCAAAAGTGCATAACTATGTCATGTCCTAAATACACTTCTAACAAGTCAGTTACAGTGTCTGGTTTCAGGGAAATGTTATGTGACTTATACATTTGGTGTCCTACAACGAAGCAGCTAGAAGCGGTCCTCTTTACCCCTCGCGATGCTCCGCTACGCAATGCAGGCAAACAGGTTTCATGACGAGGTGAGGCGAGGTTATGGACGTGATTTCTCGTTATGTAAGGTGCAGGCCGCGTGTCGCTACCGGTTTAGGGCCGTTGTATTAATACCGCAGTCACAACGGCTTTATTCTCCCCACCACTCGATATCCACACCAATACATGTACGCATAGTGTTTGAGGAGTGACGGCTGCAGCTTTGTTTTAAAGTTAACGTTAGCACAGTTTTGATTTATAAACAGGTCAGCGGAGATCTTGCATCAATAAACTAGCACGCGGTTGAAAGGTTATTACGTCATTAACTAAGATATATGGATATCGCAGGTAACAAATATAAGTTCCACATTTGTAATTATTTCTAATCAAATTAAGAAAGCACGAAACGAAGTTTCCTCCTTAGAAAAATGGAGTAATCTCCCTTTGTTTTTCATTACTATGCAGGAAACATCATCCACTGAGAATTTTGATACCTATCGTATTAAGGCTTTCCCTTTCTTCACTAGGGGAAGTACGACCACTTCAAGTTCACATATTGCACACAAGTGTTAATGATTTTTAGTCAGTTTTCTGAAGATACTTCGCATTATTTTTAGATATTGTTAATTTAAAATAACAAACTAAAAATAAAAGTTAAAAGTGTTATAAATAGTGACTGACTACCTATCCATAAATCTTAAAATCTGTTCTCAAACATGAGAGAAAATAATAATCGTTTGTGAGTTATGTTTCATTTACTTTTTCATTGCAGACTGAAATGCAATGTACAAAAAAAAAAGATCATTTCATATTTATTCAAAATGTTACGATTAATAGTTTTACTTTAGATACTGCCATAAACAAAAGAAAATAAAACTTATTTGGTAAGTTATAGCGAAGGAAAAAGTTCCGCTGATTGTTTAAAGCTCCAACTTGACCAATCCTCAGGCAGGTTGATTGATTGAAATATTTGGCAGTAAAAATATAAAGCAACGTAAAGTCGAACCAACACATATCCGAGATCGAGCGAAAAGTTTTAATAATTATAACGAACATTGAGGATTACGCATCTTATCACTATATAAAACATTCGCTGCGCCTCTTATACTTCTAGTAAGCTCAGCAGTAGGTTGTAATCCTAAAGAAGATCGCTGTAGAAACCCTGAAAGAAAGTGGCAGCATAATAGGTGCAGTATCCCGTGTTAAGATATAACAATTCAAGTTTTTGACTGACTGGTTGAATCTTGAAGAAATAATCAGTATCGCAAAATATTTTAATTTAATTTTAATTGCAATGGAACGCACGATCCGGTCGCAGTTTACCTACACACCCATCTTCACCCTTCCCTGCACACACCTACATTTTACCTCTACAAATTTCAACTTTAAATTCTTTCAACTTTTTTGGTAAATTATTCATCATTTCTCTTGGTAACTTATTCCAATCCCTAACACCCTTACCTAAAAAAGAGAATCTTCCTACACCCTTGTGCCTGAAATCGAGTGCCAACTTGTGGTCATGGTCATCTTTTCCCTTCCATTCAATACTTTTCATTCTTACACCAATATCTTTCCATGTCTCATCACCAATATACACGCTGTACATCCCCATGACCCCCCCCTCACCCTCCTTCTGTCTTCCAACGAATCCTATTCCAGCTCTTTTATCATATCTGTTACTGATTGCGTTCTGTGATAATTTCCAGAAACAAATCTAGCAGCCCTTTTTTGCAGCCTCTCCAACTCCTGTATTTGATATTCAAAATGTGGGTCTCATACTACACTACCACATTCAAGCAATGGTCTGACCAAAGTTTTGTAACCCAATTGTTTCACTTTTCTTGTACATTCCCTCATCATTCACCCCAACAAGTGCAGATTTGGAATCCTTTTCCTACTAGCTGCCCAATGTATCCTGCCCAGTTGAGCTTGCCAACAAATGTTATACTAAGGTATTTACATTTCAAGTGTTCAACAAGCAATTCTTTCCCCACCTTACAATCATAATCAACATTGAGTTTTTTTTATCTGTATACCTAATAAGTTGACTCTTTTTTACATTCAACTTCATCCCATGTTTACCAACCCAGCTAGGTATCCTGTCCAGATCACCCTGCAGCTGTTCAGTCCTCTGCCGTTTTGATTCTTTGATGTAGCATTATGTCATCTGCAAACAACTTAACTTCTGATAGTAAACATCAACACAATTATTCATTAGAATAATGAATAACAATCGTCCCAATACACTACCCTGTGCCATTCCCATTTTAACTTCCACTTCTTTGATATTGCATTTCCTACCCTAATGTTTTGCTTTCTACGTTCTTAAGAATTGTTCTACCAAGAAAATCGCTTTCTCATCCATTCCAATAGTTTTTACCTCATTTACCACCATTTTATGGCTTACTCCGTCAAAAGCCTTTGAAAAATCTATTGTCCTCCCTTGTCAATTTCACCCGAAATATCTTGCATATATCCTACCAACTGAGATTCGCATGAATATCCTTGCCTAAAGCCATGTTTCCTACTTGAAAACTACTTACGCTTCTCGCGTATATTTCTGTCATGGTTGCATATCAATCTCTCCATTAATTTACCTACCACTGACTAATAGTAGCGTGAAAACACAGAGAAGAGCCGTACAAATGTGACTGCTATACACAATCTATAGTTCGATTGTCTGTTAGACGACCTACTTTCTATATTAAATTATTGCCTTACATGACAGAATTTGTTTTCATTTACTACCGCAGCGGAATTCTTCTGTCTTCAACGTATAGGGTTTGCAATGACAGGTGAGATAAAATCTGTGTTATGAGTAGTGAGCAGGTATTAAAATGTGTACACATTCTTCATTGCCACAATTTGTTAAATATTTTAATTCACATAGGAGAAAATAGCTTTGGCTCAAAGCACCTTCTGCTAGGAATTGTTTCGTACATTCGAGAATATGAGTGTGCATGTACGAAAATGTCAACACTCATCGTTATAGATCGTTCCGGCCTGCACCAGTCTGCTATCGATTCCATAAAACATAAATCGCGAGACTACTTGAAAGACAAAATAAGCAAATTTCGAAAATTACTCTAGAGCAGTGAAGTGATGGACGTTGAAGTGTTAACATTTTTCGCCGTATGCGTAATTATTAATTCCAGAGTGCGAAGGTGAATATTTTCTAATGATTTCATACACTTTTCATTCCCTAATAAGTGTGGGTATTAAAATTACCATCCTGGTGTTAACTACTTGCTGAGTCGCTATTGGTGAAACTCATCCGGTATATTTTTGACGATGACGCCAATCTTGGCCCCAAACAGATGGACTTAAAATCAGATAACTCGTGAGGGAATTTGAGTAATACAAACTATCATGGCTTCAAAAAATCATAGAAGACTGTATAAAAATGTAGAGAAATCGTTTAATTCGATATCAATTTCTATCAACTTATCTGTGAAAACAATACAGAACCAAACTAACAACTTGTCATTCAGATAAAGCGTTACAAATATAGCTGCACTTTTAAAGTGAGTTTTTAGTATTTTTCAGGCTAATGTGACGTCTGTATGTAAGTTTCTCCCATGTCTCCTTCGTCACTTTTGTCACATTTCGGTTTTTATAACCGATTGTACCGTTTTAGTTTCCATTCTTACTCCCTTATTATAGGCTGTCGTCTGCATCTTATATCACAGAATCGGATAGTAATTAGTGTCGGGTGACCATGTCAACGAAGGCCAGCCGGTGCCTCGGGATAATGAACCATCTTGAGTCGAGATAAGTTCCTCATGGCTAACCACTCATGTTTATACCAGTTATCATTCAAACGACTACCACAGTGTATGATATTATGCGTTGTTAATTGAAAGGATTTTATACAAGGAGAGCATGTTGCAAAGTACAGGCAGAGCAGTTATGTCAATTCATTGTTGAAGAACTATGGTATCCCAAATCAAATCTCAGCAAACCTGAAGGTAGCAATTGTAGGAAATGCAACCAGTGTCCCAAATCGATAGCAGAAATAAATCAGGATGTAGGATGGTGCATCTTTGACTTATACGAAGCTACTCCGTCAGTAATAAGGATGAAATACAAATCTTAACAGAAAAGTTTGTTCCGTTGTAAATTAATGTATAGATCCCAGAATTACATGTTTCGAGAGAAGAAGCACAAAAATTAACATCAATCAACACAACATTTTGGCTCTTTTCGGGAACATTGAATCTATATTACAAACTGTTTATATTATGTATAATTTTGTACTTGAGTAACAGATAGTTAGTGTATTTTTTTTAAATCTTTATGCCTGCAGATGCAGATAGATGATGACAGATGAGACTAAATTTCAGCAGTATGATCTTTTAGATCTCGATTTATCAACATGGGTGAACATTTCTCTGGGGAGGCGTGGAGTTGTGCTGCAGTTTTCATGAACATTTTTTTAAATTTTTTTTTTTTTTTTTGTGAATCAAATCAAAGTATCGACCAGTAATATAAGATGAGCCTTACTACAATTAATACCAAGTATACAAATACTTGCGAAAGACAAACAGTGCTAGACCTCTCATTGCTGTTATGTTCCAACAAAAAAATCGTCGCATTTACTCACTAACATTTTGATAAAAAAAATTTCAGCTTTTTTTCTAATCTAAACGATAAAGTTTTACTGTATTACAATATTATACTATGGGATGGGGAGGCGTAACTTCAATTAAAGAGTCTAGAGAGGAGTAGGGGGAAGGGTGATGGTTCATGCCCTAAAAGGTTGAGAGCCCCAACTTTTGATTTGCACATTCGGCATCGTAAATATAAATATGCTAAATGCCAACATGACTGTCCCTGAATGTCCATTCCGTCCGTAACAACATTGTTTTCGAAATAAGCAATATCAGTCACCTTGCCATAAACAAAATCTGCTGTGTTCAAACCGACGTTTCATACTGCTTTAGGCTTTCAAGATGTAGAGATACGCTGCTACCACATGTTTTGCTAAGATCACTCTCGCAGTTAGAGAACGAAGCCTTTGTTTGCACGCAATGGAATGCATTCCTCGAGGAAATTTAACGATACCATTCCTTTTTTCAGTTTTTAAAAATAATCTGAAGGAAATGTTGAAAGTAGCTTGAAAATTAATTACTCGTCATGCTGTTGTGCGTGGGGAAGTAAAAAAGGTCTGTTGACGACTTATACCTAAATGGACCTTGACATTATTTTACCATGATGCGATTAATTGCAACTTAAAATGAAAAAAAGTGCAACGTAATGCGCACAGCGAACAAAAAGAAGCTGCCCGTTCAAGAGCAATGAAAAGGGCAGATGAATATTTGAAACCAACACAAGCACGATCAGCACATAACATTGCTAATAGGTTTAGGCGACAGCCTCTATACGATTCATGGGACAAATTCTGAAGGAGGAGTGTTCAAAGAAGAAAGCGTGTGAAATACATTAACATTTTATCCAGCTTTTTGTGATATCCGTATAAGAAAGAATATATGTATATGAAACATACAGAAAAGGGTTACATGTTTTGACACGGGATTCCGTATTCCTTACAAGAGTGTCACTTGGGGTTGATAATTTGATGTTTGAATCTACTGAACAACTAGCAGACTTTTACTTTCATTTCTGTCTGCTATGAAATAGTTTTTCCATTTCAGGAAGAATTATAGGATGTATAAGATTAACGAAAAGAGGTGTAGTATTGTTATCTCTCTTCAATCGTGTCTCTGGGACATCGAATCGTACTGTGTATTGCATTATACAATTAACGTATCGTACAGTTGCGGTATCGTCCATGCGTCTAAACGCTCCACACTCTCCACGCTCTATCTCAAGAAGGGTTAATCTATGAAATATTGCCTATAACGAAATTTATAGAGAATTTTAGGCTCGACAACTTTTCTAATAACTCAAAACAAAATTTTAAGGAAACAAGATATTTACTAAAATTATCGTTTTTTGCGACCTTTGGCATGGATTATCTTTACTCGCGTACACGAGACACTATGAGAATTTTGGCCAACTTATAAAATGTCAAAACAAAGGTTTATGTAATTTACAGCTTATTATCTTTTTCCACCTTATATGACTGTATTATTAGGGATATAATTGGAAACCAATCCGCCAAAAATTTCTTCAGGCAGATATTGACATAACATTACCCTTTTAATGTATTGTATGAAGATTTTTCCAAAGCAACCTTTATTCGCAGTTGTAGTGGCAAACATATAGACGCAGATGCCATGGCATAAGCTTGTGAAATTCAGTAATAGGAAAAAACAATATGTGTATGGTTTAGAAGGACTAGTATTACACTGCAGTTTAATTTTAATTGCTTTATTGAAAGCGGATAAATTTCTCCGAAGCTCAAAGCTTACAGCAAAATGTTCGCGATCTGCTGTTGACTGGGAAGAAGTTATCTCTCAATTACCATTTATGTCTTGGCGGGAGGGCAGCATGCCAAACGTTTCCTGTCGACACTGTGTCCAGTAGTTGGTATTCAGCAGCAGCTACCACGGAGTCAAGGCACGGGCCAGCTGTGAAATGCAGGCCTGCCCAACGCTGAGCTGTCTGCAGATATATCTTCCTCTGTAGTGGCGTCTACAGTCCGTGACATGAAAGTCATCTCCCGACATTGCTCACTATACCAATTATTGCTGACGAACATCTGTACGGTCGTAAAATTGTGTCACTGCTAAATAGATGCTTCCACATGAGATAGTTCTTCGTTGAAAGTTACAAGGTTATGGACAACATTTTTTTTATTTAAAAAATTTAAGTTGATTAACAGGTAGCTATGCTAATTTTAAACAAGGTCAAGGTCATGGAAGAATTAAGTTTTAACTGTTGAGCACACATTACTCGCTCTATACACGGTTCCGGTATTTACCGTACAGGATAAGATAAAACATTTAGGATTGTTTGAAGATTCAGCTGGTGACTGATGTCAGGTTTGTTGTGAATCGGAACACTGGTAGTTAGCAGATGTTTCGCCATTTTTTAAGAGTAGATACAATTTCCAAAATACAACGTTTAGCTGTTTTGTATTAAAACTGTATTAGGTCCGTATAGATATAGTGTCCATATGTCTTTGTTATTATTCAGCGAAAGAAATGACAATAAGAGGAAATATAACATATTTGAAAAGTTGTCTTCGTTATGTTTGTTGAAACTCGTTTTTTAACATTCGTTAACTCTTATTAGACTTACCATTGCTAAGTGTAGCAACAATATTATACCGTAACCAATATATCCCCGTTCGTTATTTGTGCGACAAACTGACAAAAATAAAATTTAAAAAGCATCTATGACTGTACGATGAGAGTAACAACAAACAACGTTGAAATTTGTTCTTATCTAAATTAAATTATCAGATTGGTAATTACACTTTAATTCTTTACGACTTTTTAAAATTTCCTTTACTGTCTGTAGGTGATAAAAATTTGAAGAAATTCCAACTTTTTTGTCACATCTCAAGGTAACGGGGGAAACTATGCGGAAATGACAAACTGAAGTGTCTTTTAGGGAGAAGTTGAAAAAGCGGAGGGGAAGAGGGAATAGGCGAATATTTACTACAAGTAGTACGTAGATAGATAAGTTAATGAAAAATGATGATGCTTAGTAAGTATTGTAGAGATGTACTTTTTTAGATATAGGCTTAAGAAATAGAAACGAAATTATGTGGACTGGAATACATCAGTAAATGTTTCATAAAATATTTAATCTATGATTCAGGATTAAATAAAAAGTTGTCGGAGAAAAGTGTGATAAACTGTACAACTTATCTTTTTACTGAATAAACTATTTTACTTTGTTGCATTCGAGTGATATACTTTCTTCATGCCTACAACAGAGTGTTAAAAACGACAAAAATCAAAGTATAGTTATGAAAATTACCGGAAGTAATCAGTAGACGACATTTGTTGATATATTCCTGATCAATGCTCCAGGTTAGAAAGAAACAAGATGTGGAGCTCAGTCTGAAGTTGCCCACGAAATTCTGATGCTTCTAACATGTTTCACTTAGAGAAACATCACACTTTTAATAGAGAACACAAATCTTTTGCACATATAATTAGGTTACTCATATATTTAAAAGATCATATAGTAATGTATTATTTTCAAATAATTTAATTTCCAACAGCATATTTATTGTTTCATTAATTAGGCTGCACCTCTTGAGCGGGTTTATTTTTTTTTTATGGAACTATAATCTGTCACTATTGGCAATGAAATAGTAACGAAACTGGCATGTCTTGAGCGTCTTCATTGCAACACCGTAAGTATGTTTCGAGGCTGCATTTCTTGCCAGTTTCGCGGTGCATTTGCTTAGGGGGTCAGGGTGATTGCTCTTACAGAAACGAGGAGGAAATGTCGACATGAAATTCTTTTGTGTGTTCCCAGGTATTGTTCACTCATATCCGCAGCGTGTCGACCTCACTCGATAGGGACCGTAGACGGTTGCTTGACACGTAAGTGAATGCGATTTAAACTTCCGCCCAGTGACATGCTTTGCGCTATTATAACGTTTCCGAAAATATGAAACTACGACACAAAATAATTTTGTAATCGGTAATGAGTTATTACAAAACTGTAAAAACTTTTTCCGTATTATGACGCCCCATAAACCAACACTTTTCTTAATTGTCCCTGATTATGAAATTAACTTCAATCAGAATCAGTTATCCAACTAATTTTCACAAAAATTTTAATAAAGCCATTTATAGAAATTCTTAGCAGCTCAGTTCTCCTCTCGATTTTTTGTTAATACCTTCTTACAACTCTTTCACAATTAAGAAAGAGTAACGTATGTTAGGCCTAATTGATACATATTTTGCAGTCAATGTCTTTAGTTTATAGTTACACTTTTAACAACTATGTGATCTCCAGATGAAATATCTCCCAATAATTCGCCAATAAGAAACTATAACGTAACGCAGTGACACATGTGTTACCAGATTTTTTTACTATTGTCTCTATACTTTGCTGCTAAACTTTGCGTTATACCCCAACTCTGTTTTGAGTAATTATTATTCAGTTTTGAAGTAATTTTAATTTTTGAATAATTAACTTTCTTTTAATGCTGCAGCAGTGATTTGCTCTTCTTATTTTCCATCTCGCAGTTAATAAATATCGATCAATCAACAGCATAGAAAATTAATGTACTTTACATTAAAAATTGCCATTAATAAACGGAAGGGAGGCGTGTTACAGAATGACTAATGAGTGTTTTTAGCTACACACAAACAGAGCGCCTTTAAATTTAATAAGTTTTGAAATCTTTAAATAACAGAAAGATTTTATAATTCAAAAGTGCACATAAAGTATATTCCTGCTCGTCATAAGCAATATAAAAATCTAAGCATAACTTTTAACCTAAGTTACTTTCAAATAACCAGAATAACAAATTTAGCGTCTATTAAATGGACAACCAATAGTTATTAATTTTCTTCAAGCTTCTACCTTACTAAACACTTCTTTCTTTTTTCAGATCACGGTTGTAGAAATCATTATTAATGATTGCTTTGTAGCAGCTGGGTGTAATCAAAAATCATTTCCATAAATCGGTACAGTGATTACCGTAACCATTAATTAATTCACCTGTCTGAATTTCAGTAAAGTGTGAAATACGAGAGCTGTCGAGGAGGCATAAGAAGAGAAAGGACTAAAAGGAAAGGCCGTCCGGTTATGCGAACAACTCTTCAAGGACCTTGAAACCTCCACCAGGAACGAAACAACCCAATGCGGATATGTCCACCCTCTAACGAGACACAACGTGCCAACAGAGTCAATGTGTTGGCGGAATGTGGACCCAGTGGCAGGTCCTAATATGAAAGGTGATAAACGGGGAAAGAACCATGAATCATTTAGTGTGAAGTGCGCATTAATGTATTAGTGCCTCTTTTTGAATGAATTGCTTACTCATGTAGTCGGATTAGCTTAACTGTCAAATCTGTCATGATCTGAGATAGCGGGACGCAGGCATCTATTAAGACGAATGGTTTTAGACGAGGCCCCTCATTTCATATATCATTATTTAAGATGCCCGATCATATAAAGATTTACTCGAATGAAGATAAAAACTAGCCTAGTCCACAATGCGAAGGTTGGTTGGATCCTCCCGTAGGAGGCATACTAAGCCAAAGCGTTAGAAACGAATACGATACAAAAAGATAGATAATAATAACTGCGTGTGGTAGTAAAGAATTGGTGACAGGCTGCGCATTCCGCGATGTCGTAGCTGCCTTAACCTAATCCGGCACTCCTATCGGGTACAATAGACGTATTGTTTTACGTGGAATCCGAACCAAGGAAGAGGTCTGGCGTACTTCACATTACACAGCAAGCTGAGCCAGTGGTGAAGGCCGGGTAAAGGGACTGTAAAAATTCCCGTCGAGACACGGATTCGAACCTGGGACCTTTCGATCTCCAGTCAGACACCTTAACCACGGAGTAACCAGACCACTCACGCGAGCTAGAACGGTAGAAATACCAGTCAGAAAAGTGTTTTAATTTGATTGTGGCTGTAACTTAAACGTGCTTGACGTCTGATTAAGCCTTTGACATAAAAAGAGACACAAAATAGTGATGTAAATTGCATAACTGTAAACTTCAGATTCAAGTTATATTACGTGTCTTAGTCAAGAATTTCGCAATTATTTATCAATATTGAAAATCACACTATAGAATTTGAAAACGTAACAAATTTTGACAATGTCAATCTTCACCGCATTAATTTGATCAGTTCACTTTCATATTCTGTAATGTAAACTATATTATGATACGTGAACTATGTAATTGTACCAGTATTTTTTTTAAAGGCATGTCTTAACCATTGAACATGACAGAGATAATGTTAGTTTCAAATCCGAAAAATACAATGCTGTTGGTTCGCATCTTGCCATCCATTTCAACTGCTATTCTAACTTTTCAGCTTCTTGACATCTCATCAAAACGAAATATATCCTATTTCACTCCTTCGACCATGGGATTAAAACCCAATGAATCTCCTACCAGTAATTTTTGTTTGAATCCCGTCCATCTAAACAGAAGGACACACTAATGTACAGGAAAAGCAGATGATTCATCTGTAGTTTATTGGTAGCACCACAAACTGATTTCTTTTAAAGAATATCGAAGTTGTACAGACTTTTCCCAGTTATAGTTTTATTATATTTATCAGCTGTCGACCCGTAACTTCGTTCAATTGTTTTTTATTTGGCAAACGGTTATAATTTACTTGCACATATGATTTAACCTCCTTCTTTTCAGTCAGGAATATCATAAATGCAGAGAGAACTCCAATAGATTCACGACTGTCATAAATTAATTAAATCCCTTGTTATGATGATATGCAGTCACAATAAAAAGAAAAGTCCTATTTAGCGCCATATGTAAACATCAGTGGAAATGTCTGGTAAATCAGCCTTTTTCTGACAACAGTCTTTATCTGAACCTCTACTGGTTTTGGTATAATTGTAACCAAATAATAATGGTTCTGTATGGTGATATTAACCTAGTGATAAAGATACTTAACAAGTGCTGAATTCTCCTCTGTTATAGCCATCTAAACTAAGCCGGTAATCATACCTGTAATGCGGACTTAACAATTTACCGTGGAATCCGAACCGCAGAGCATGAAAGCAGGGGCGTAGCTATCGGAGGGCTAGGCGGTGCCCCCAAGCTCAGGGGGCCCCTGCCAGCAAACCTCACTTAACCTAGTTACGCCACTGCGTGAAAGAGTCGAATATTGGTAATATGATGCCGGTGGTTAGTGTCCCGGTAAACATTATAACTCCGAGAAGTAACTTTTAAATCGCTAATAATTTGCTGATACTTTTAATTTGTCAGTTTTTTGTTGTCGTGTCAAAATTAAACATGCTTCATTTCATTTCTGGGGCAATGGGTTGTACATTGTTCAAAATCCCACCAAAATTCGACCAATGCTTTTTGGGGAGAACCCGTCCATCCAATAAAACAAACACAATTAAAAAAAAATAGGCAATTTCTCCTCTGTAGCATATGAACAGCGTACTACACTCAAAATGTACGGATTTTTCCCCATTTATATTTTTATTGATAAGTGTTTTAATTTTTATTAAAAAATTGTAGCTGACGTTTCTATTCCTTTCTGTAAACGGATATTAATGCTTTAGTTCCAAATTTTTTATTTTTGTGTATGTATGTTAGTTAAATAGACAATGGTTCAAACATACAGATGTTCACTCAAACGTGTATGGTAGATGATGTGTCCCTGTCGTATAACTTATTCGTTTTCAAATGATTACGAAAGCTTCCGCGATCACTGTATATATTATCTTTGTTCTCCGGGTGGAGCCGCGTCGATTTATTAAAATAAATTAATTAAAAAATTAATAAATTCACGCGCCTCCACCCGGGGAACTAAGATAATACTTATTCGTTTTCGTTGGACTCTTTCGCTGGGAGTGGGAAGAACTAGAGCACTCATCATACTGGTTTCACCTGTCTCGCTCTGTTTCTCTGACCTGATATCCTAACTGGAAATACTTTTTGGTAGAGATTGAAGGACATATGTGATGTCCTGCTTCTGGGGAGTTTTAAGGGATTACAGAGTTTGCGGGTTACATTTTCTTATTTCTGTAATTAAAATGAATATTTTCTGACTCACAAACATACTACGACGATGTCTCTTGTGTGTATTTGCTCGCTCCTCTGATTTATACGTAGCACACATTACCTGCATTGTTCATACATTTCAAGGCAGTACGCACTGAACTTTACAACTGGTATTTTACCATGTTCCATGACAATACTGCATTCTCGCAAAACCAGAGAGAGAGCTGCCACAACTTACATTCCTAATCTTTTGCGACACATCTGGATAACATTTCAAAATATCGGTGTATAAGATAATGATGTAACACAGTTTTACCGGAAATTAAATGTGCATGTTAAAAAAACCTTGTAAAGTGGATATAACACAACTGACTGTGGGCAATGTTAAATCAGGTATATTAATTGGCAGCCAGTTGGTAACCACAATATTAATCCTGCAGTGGTGCGAGGCCATACACGCAAGGAAATTATATAAGTTAGCATTCACCTTTAATATCGCTAACGAAGTTCATGCCTTTTGCTAATAAAGTCTGATGGGATGAAATTCTATTATACTTATAGGACAAAGTATAAGAGAAGAGCCACCCACTTACCACGAAACGTTTATTAACACAGTACAAGTCAGTTAACTGCACCAAAATAGCTGCAGTTTTTAAAATAGTGAATGGAACTGTGCACATTTATAGATAACGCAGTTCTAGATTTTTATGTACGTTGGAACCCTAACTCATATGTCTTTGTCATGGCCACGAAACCAAATTGTAACATTATTTCTACGGTTAGGTCCTTTCAGCATGAGGCATTAGGTAGCATGTTGACTGATTATTTTCTCGGCCTCCTGAAGGAAAATATTATTGTTCTGCCATTAGAAGAAAAATGCTGAATATCATCTTGCGTTACCTTTTTTTTTTATTGATTTCAAAGTTAAAAGATAAAAGCTTGGCCACAATTAGCACACAAATAAAATAATATTTTTTATTCTTTGATACGCCAACAAAAGGAAGACTTGTTCTTAACTTAATTTAGTTTAACTCATTAACATTTCACGGAATGGTCGAAGGAATGGGGGCAATACACTCACAGACGTAGTCATAAAATCTCTTCTTCCTTGTCATTAATTCCGTTATTAACGTTAATTTATTCTTTTAGTGTTTATCTGTCCAAGATAAAGTTTGTTGTTCTATCACTAAAACAAACCTTATGAGAGCGATTTCAAGTTGCTTCATTTACAAATCTATTTCCTCTCCTACCTCTCTAGTTCTACCACCTCTCTACCTCTTGCACTTATTATTTATGTTTTAACACTATTAGGAAAACAAAAAAAACATCCGAATTGTTTTACTTTTTCAGATAATTCTTGCCTTTAAACTCTACACTAATAATAAACTATACATTATAACCTAGTGTAATTTTACAAAAAACAAGTGTTACAGTAACGTTTATCATTTACATGGATAAAAGAAAATTATAAATATATAACTTCAAGTCCATACCTTGTAACGTGAACTCGTTTTATCTCGTGACAGTACAGCTGATCAGGTTATTCATGAGACTACAGTTTAAAGTACCGTCGCTCGAGAAGCAAGAGAGACGGAAACATGACTGGAGGCTGTTATTTGTACAGAAATTCTAGTCCTGTGGTGTCGTGTAATCAAAGACCAGCTGGTCCTCGACCTGGCGTTATGCAACCACTCGCCACAATTACGCTCGCCACACCCTGCTCCACACACACACACACACACACACACACACACACACACAATGAAAAGAAAGAAACTGAAATTTTGTTCCTGGTCTACTGTTACGAACTCACATCCCTGCACAACAATAAGGTGCGATAAGCCTCATTAAACAAAAATACTGTTACTCGTATAACAAATTTGTAATATATATTTACAGGTGATAGAAACACACTTGGGTGCTATTTCTGTTTTGTGATCGATAAAAGAGTAAATAGTCAAATGTAGTTTTGCCCAATGTGTTCTCATGAACTACGACGCCATATAAAAACCTATGACACATATAACAGTAATTTTGCCTAGTGTTTGAATGTTGCAGATAGGTGTGAATAAATCTTTGACTAGCGAGCAACCTATCTTCTGCGTAAAATGGTTCACGCTTTAAAGCTATCGTCCAAAAGAATTTTTAAAGTTTGATAAATAGTAAATAATCTGTTGGCATTTAAAATAGAATTTCAATATTTTGGGCTTTGGAATACAGAAAAACCAAACAAAACTGGTTAAGAATGTATTGAATCCTGGGTGCACAAAAAAACCACATTATTTCTTTCTTTACTTTCCTGTGCATAATGGTATCCGTAACTGATTTTTGACGTGCCTCAAAAATATTAATTTCGTTTAAATTAACATTAAATGTTAACAGATTTAAATTATTTTTCGGTAAAACGTAATATCTATTTGAATGAGAGTTTACCGTATGACATAAAAAAATACTAATTACAATAGATTTTGATTTTTCTAATTACATATTCCGTAACTTTTTAAATCTAAGCCTTGCAAAACAGAAAGACTTCAAGAAATCTTGCAAGAAAACTTCTACCTATGTAATAGTGATGTACAAAGTGCTGTGTAAATTATTTAACTAGTAATTAATATACAGAAAGTTTACGTCATGAAAACTTACCAGTGACAAGTTGGACAATTTTCTAAACTCCGGATAAATTTAGAGTGCCTGAATCTCAACTAACTGAAAATAATCTGTATAACCAACAAGCCTTATTGATATACTCATAGTTGCTAAAATGGTATGAAAAATATAATCTGAGCAGCTGTCTGGCTTGGGATTCTATCGGTGTAGAGTAAGAGCAATGGTGAAATTCAGACCATGTTACGCCACTTTGCAATGTTGTTACATAATGAAATGGCAAGGCTGACATTTAATGCTCAGAATAAACACTGCCGAAAATAAGGAGATGGTTATGGAATCACATATCCCATTAAGTTTTCCAGAGTTTATTCAATTATAGATGACTTATGCATGTTTCAGTTTTTCTGAACTTTGATGACAATAAAACCTTAATATGGTTAAAACACAACCATAACACTTATATCTTAAAACTTTCGAATTAATTGTACCAAATTTTGTTTTGTAATCTTTTGCTTTTAACGTAGTAGCGAAAGGATATTATTTTAATATTAACCTTAAATAGTTATCAGTATGGAGGAACAAACGAAGTAACAGGCCTGGATCTGAATTGCTGATAGTTTCAAAATGATGGTGTAATGACTTAAGAAAAGTTGGAAAATATTTAGAAATCTCTACGGAAAACGAGCAGAAAACGTATAAAACAGATTTTTGACACCCTAAAGTTAAAAAAAAAAGATATTTATTGTGCTTCGGAGTAAAGGATGGGACAAAATAGCTACCGAACTCATGCTGAAATTTATCACCGTTCGCCACAATGTTACCGTTTAGACTTCCGTGTAGTTTGGTTTTAATGAAATGTGATAAATCTTGATCCCTCATTAGGGCATCTGATTTCAATCACTTATGAGTACGCTTACTCAACCAAAGAATGCCGTAATTTGGAGCAGTCAGTACTATTTAGATAGAAAAGGATTTTTTTACCTTGGAAGGGAATTGAAAGAGATACCTTGAATAAAATTGCTTCAGCAATACTCGCATGAACTCTGATGTGAAAGTCATAACATCAAGGGACTATTTTATTCCAGTGTACACCTTTCAAACATCTTCTCCTCTACCCGTGCTTTAATTATTTTCTATGAAACAGTCCTTGAAAGGCTCGTTCAGTTTAAATGTTTTAAAATTTGAATTCGTCAATACATTCTTGGAACGTTTACCATGATTCAGGCGAGACTGTTAACATTTTATAACGTCCAAAAAATGCAGGATTTTTAGTTTTATGCAATAGGTCACGTCAATAGATATTCACTTGTATAAACCACTCGTCACCTGGAGGAGGGCAAAATGGCGAGCGGTATCAGACGCATGTCGTATACATTCACCGTAACATGCAGCCTTGACTTTACCTAGGAAGAAAGCTTATGCAATTATTACGGGGTTCAATATGACAAACGAACAGAACCTGACGCAACATTTGACCTTTCGTGGTCAATAAACCTTGAACGAGAAGGTTCGGTGGTCTCGGAAGTAACAGTCCTCAGTCCTATCAACAACTGGACCGGGCTCAGGGTTAAGGACTGTATTATTTTACTTCTGCAGTGGATTTTACCATGAAGGAAGCGCTAGGCTGGTGGAGCGGCAAGTCTTGTGACGCTTGACGACTCTTCTGAGCTCTCACAAGTATTTCCGCTACGCGTCTCGAGGCCGGGGCCGTCAAGGGCAGTGCTCTGCTTCACGTCTAGTCCCAGGTTCGATACCCGGTAGAGGGAAGAAATGTTAGGGATCACATTTATGGAATCCTGGGATGGAGAGGTTGAGCTATTGTACAATTCATAATCAATAGTTGTGTTATATGCCGAACACTTATGAGGTAATAACCATGAGTATCAAGTGATGTATGTAAAATAATATATTGATACATGAGATTGACAGCTCGAATATAAGTTCATAGATAATTAAGTTGGCCAGCCTATGTGACTGCAATGTGATACATATCGCTGAACTTAGCAAAGAGTTATTTAAAAATGGATGCTATAGTGAAAAAAGCTGAGTCTGAATATTGGAGACTTTTGACTTAATGTATAAATAAAAGTATTTGTAAATGATTAATGAGCGTTTAAGATAAATATTAACTAGTGAAAAAAACGAGGAGAGTTATTTGATGTAGAACAGAGTGTTTTTTTCCAAGACAACAGTTTATATTAAAACAGCATCGAGTTAGCTATCTTTCGCCATTTCTTGTTGTGATCCAGAAATGCTTTAAAAATGGATTGATACCTTGCACCCTTCTGCAGTGGGAATGATGACATTTTTAGACGTTATTAGGCCATGAGTAAAGATAGCTACTTCCACGCTTCTTCTCTTTTGTGTTCACACCAGACATATACAACAAACTACACTTCACATCAAATCGTTAGAGGTGTCAACATTCTAACAACAAAACAGCGAAATATGTAGGGAACGAACCGTCAACATAAACTCTGGCTCTTAAGCGGTTGATATTTCTCCTGCGGAAGGTTGTAATCAGGGCCGGTGTTAGGGGGGAGGTGGGGGGGGTGGTCGGGGGTATGCGGGTCAATTGTATCCTGGACCCGCCGACCAAGGGGGGGGGGGGCGATGACCGGCCGGAGAGGCCCCGCGTGAGGATTGCAATCCCGCAGTGTTTTCAATCCCGCGGGATCCGCGCGGGATTTGCGCCAATCCCGCGGGATCCGTGCGGGATTGGTAAACAGTTTTTTAACGCATATATTTAAAACATAGTTACTTAAAACGTTAATAAATTAAATAATAATTAAATTAATAAATAATTTTTAATGTTAAATGATAAAAATTAACAGTTAACAATATTTTGATTGGCAAAATGACATTAAAACTTTTTAGCGTGTCTTAAGTGTATTTCGAGGTTTTACATTTTTGTTTTTTAATCTAAACCAATTTTTAAATAAATAATAAAAATGGAAAATATTGAGTCTTAGATCATATTATGTGCCTTACAATACATCACATAAGTTTAAAAATATGGTTTGCTTAAAGGCCAAGTTACCAGATTTTTTTAAATTCTAAATAAACGTTCCATAACATAGAGAAAAGCATTCCATTTCACAAGTGAATATACTCTGTAAAGTGTAGACTTGGCTCAGAACAAGATCTCATAACTTTTTGTTACTGCACAAGCACGAGACTTGGCCTTTTTTTTGCGTGATTCATTATTATATCTACTGATTCCTTGATTTGATATTACAGTTGATTCAATGTTATTAAAAGAAACTACTCACCAACACGTAAACTGTCAAGTATTTCAGATTTACTTATGTGGCGTAACGACGTTTTTTAGAGTGGAAATTATTATTTTTTAGTAAGAAAGGAGACTTTCTCGTGAAATGATTGCAGTGAAGTCCTCATAGGTTGTATCTCCGGATTTCATTGCAAACACACGAAATTACACAGGTGAGGAAGACGGCGGAGGCAGCCGTCGATGTATGGTGTTCTTACAACACAATTCGTCGATACACCCGTGAAAAATTTCATTATAACTTTTTTTTTACCTTTAGTAGAAATAATAACAAGGAGAAGAGGATTAATCGAAAGCCTGAGCGGCACATGTAAGCAGGCGGCTTTCGTCAAAGAAACGCATTGTGGCAGCGGCCTAAAACAACAATAAGTCAAAGGATATACACTTTCCTTTTGATAGCTGTTAAATAAATAGGTACGCGATCGTTAAAATTACGATAACATTAGTTTCATATCAACGAATAATCAAATTTTCAGCCGCAAATCAGGAAATTGTCATAATTACTTTATCTGCAAATACAGAAAATGGGAATAATGAAACCGTGAATAAAAAGCTGTAACCATGTAGTTCAGATAACGGGTGTGACACTTAAAAAATATTTATATAGTTAGAAAATCGTACTAAATACGCACCATAACTCAAATTACAAAAATGTGTACCCCAAACAAACGTAAGTTTTGATGAATAGGTAAAAGTGTATTTATTTACTTACAAATGACGAAGGTTAACAAAAACAAACGCTTGTTCACATGAGTCAAATGCCAACTGCTCTGGTACAGGCAAACAGTGCAAAACATCCGATAGAGATCGAGTGGGGCAGCCAATCACGCAGACTGACACGCGTTTCCGCCGGATTTTGCGGATTGCGGATCCGCTTAATTTTGTGCGGGATCCGCTAGACTGTCTAACGATGCGGGATCCCGCGGGATTTCGTGATCCCGCTTTGCTGGATTGCAATCCCTAGCCCCGCGGCGCAAGAATCGGCCCGGGCAGTGGTAAAGCTAAACAAAAAAAGGTCAGCCATTTGACCAGAGGGAGGGTCCTATCAGATGAATTTGCCCACGGGCCCCCACCGATTAAGTCACTGCTTAAGAACGCTTACCCGGGGCCCGAGAATTCTAGCGCCGGCCCTGGTTGTAATGTCTTTGACTGATAATCCAACTTAGCTTAACGCAACTAGTATAGTTTATTACTAGAAAAATGGAAAAAATACATGTGTGTTTTTTTAATAAACAAATTGTTTTGTGTTATGTCTCCTCCATATTGATAGCGGATATTAAGTGTCAGCTAAAGATTTATTTTTATTTTTTTTCACAGAAACTCATTCGTATGGAGGCACTGTACTTCACATCGTAAAAAGGAGCTTTTGGTTCACTCTCTGAATCTGATTGCTGTAAATAATGAGCAACATTATTGTCAAAAATGAAACAAATTTACAATCTGATATTTGGCAGTAAATTTCTAACGCCAGCATTATCGCATATTTTCTTATTTTCGGTAGCAACTTTCAGACACTGCCAATCGTATAGCCGTGAGAAACAATCTCGTGCTGTGATGTTAAGGAAAGAATTGTCTTTTGAAAAATTAATAAATCATAGATTTCTTTTTACGAATAATCAAAAAATGTTGATACCGTTTATCTGTAACTTATTACTGTATCAAATTAAAAAAAAAGATGCTAAGCGTTAAAGTGGACTTTTTGTAGCCCTATAGCTAAAAACTAAAGAATATAATTTGAATATAAAATTGCTACCAATTTGGTGAACCTTTGTTCTTGAAGCATCAGGTGGATATTTACCGAGTTACTTTGAACGTAAAACCAATCTAATATGGCATTAAAATAAATGGGTTCAAATACCCGTTCGGCCATTCTGATTTCGACTTTCCATGGTTTCACTCCAATCGAATGCCAGGATGGCCAAATTGCTTCCCTTTTCTTGAACCCGTCCTTTCTATTAACCTCGATGTCGACGAGGGAAGAGAATAAGGTTAGTGAGCTACAAATTCATGTTTCCGTCCAATTTGATGACATCTGCTATGAACATTTTTATGTAAATTTGTTATTTAAAGCCTACAATATAGGCAAAACAACTTTTGAAAGACCAGTAAAATTAAGAAAGTGACGTAGTTGCGAATTGGTGATATATAGACCCGGAATATCTACTTTTTATTTAAATTTAACACTTACGACTCGCGAGGACTGTTACGGTCACATTGACAGGTATACAAGCATCACAGAAAGTTAGACATTGTAATAATTCGCTTAAACTGCTAAACAAGAAGGTCGTATAAGGTCTCTACAACTGTTACTAAGAAACTGGAAACCTTTGATACTTGACGAAAATTTGGGATTTCATATCACATAATTTTTTTATGTAGTAAATAGTGAACTGAATATTACAGTGAAGAATACCTGCTACACCGAAAAATTTTGAGCTTACTTTCACTTACTGTAAGGTATTACGTGTTATTACGTATGAACCGTAAAGTTTTCGGTGGTACCAATAAAAATTTGTAACGAGACTAAAAGCTAACGAAATGAGGCAACGAACCCGCCTAGCCGTCACGCAGCCCGCCTCACACGAGCACCTGTTGAATGCAGGCCATCACAAGTGAGCTGAGTCACGATTCTGCATAAGACGCCGTCACATAATTAGGTTTTTTTAACACGGAGGATATCAAAGACGTATGATTTTGGTGGATCAAAATTTCCATGCTCTGTTCATTGGCCTAACTCTATTGTGCAAGAAAAATTAAATATCTGTAATTATTTTTCTTTGGAACTATAATTATTATATTAGTATAAAATCTTTATGAACATGTAGACATAGGTCAAAACTGCTTTAAAAAGTGCATCTTTTTAACTATTTACTTCCATCTCTAATATGTTTAGAGGAAAGGTTATTGTATCTTTCCCTGAACCGAGCTTGGTGGGTGGGCGGTAACGCTCGTGCCTGATATTTGGTAGGTCATGGGTTCAAATCCCCGTCCAGCCATTCAGATTTCAGTTTTCAATGGTTTCCATAAATCACCCAGGTGGATGCCGGAATAGTTCCATCAAAAGGCGATAGTCGAATTCCTTTCCGTTCCTCGATTCAAATCCTCTCCCCGCTCTAATGGTCTGGACGCTGAAGATCCTAAAGCCTAACGAAAAAATGATTCCTTCCTTGCAACATTACGGAATGGAAAGCATAACCAGGAGAACATCTTTGACATACAGAGCGAATTTCCACACAATTACAATTAAAATATTATTATGGTATGTCTTTGTCAACATTTACTCTTATCCCATTGCTGACATTCAATTATATGCTGTTACTTTCTCCGTATACTTCAAAGGACTTCAAACAATACAGATTTTTTTTTAACTAATGCTCGAAGTTTTGGGCAGTAGGAGAGTAAAAATATGTTACTTTCATTATTTGCGGAATCATGAAGAAAACTTAATAAACTAACCGCAATAATTGTTTTTCGGGTGGTAACGATATATGTGGCAGGAGTATCTCAAAGTGAGATTATAGAGATGACCGAGCAGACAGGTGTACCGTAATTATTAAGTTGTCAGAAGAACTGACAGATTTGTGCATATTGATCGAGGTAGTATTATGAGAATTATGCTGCTTGAATTTATATTTTGATGCTATAACTGTATGATAATCTCATAAAGTCCCGCCAGTGTGGCTGCGTACAATGAGGTACAACCACACTGGATCGCAAATGTACAGCGAGACCAGAATCGAGTACTGTGCTTGCGTACCGACCTCCTGACTGCGCTACTACTATTTAGATGGTTTCCCGCAATCTGGCGAATGAAGGGATGATCCTCAGTCACCGCCTCATAATCTGCATGTTTCACAAACAAAAATACACTTATTACGTATCGAACATAGTTACACGACTCAATATTCCTTCACTAGTGTAAAAGCTCCAGACCTTACAAATACGGTTCCACCATGGTTGGGGCACATGCCCACTCTCATTACTACACAGCTGACGCCTGTGTACAGGTGCCAGTGTTTTGTGGTTTGCCAGGGCCGATACGAAAAAAAAACCCAATTATTGAGCTGCTCATAAGCTGAATTTTCGACCGTTAAACTTGTTTATTAGTATGTTCTCATTATTCATGAGGGAAGCAGTGACAGTAATACTAACGCACATGTAAATATCGGTATCATATCTACTTAGTACCAGAGTAATATTCAAAACTGATAATTTGTGAGACCAGAATATGCAATACAAAGTAGTTCGACAACGTTTGAGTAATATTATTCAGTTTTTTTTTATACATTTTACTTTTTTAGGGATATAATTACACAGTGTGACCTTGTATATGATATACAGTATCGTTATAAACGCTTAAAGGTGTGCCTTGACAAGTCTTTCAGTATATGATTGCCTGGTTTATAGGCGGCATTGAGAAAGATTTCAAGGTCGTAGCGTAATAACTAGCTTCAAAGCAACAAAAGGATTCCGTCAAGAATAAAAAAAATTTAAGATATCACTAGAATTGTGTTACTGATGGCTCGTCGTTCTGCAGTTAGCTTCATGTATGCAAAAGTGATTCGAGTTCATCTAAATTCATCTGATTGACTTTGGTTTTTAGCTATAATACTGTTAATTAGCCTATGCTAAGTTGAGTCTGGTTGCATTACCAAGTAACACAGTACAAAGGAGAATTAATAAAGTGTATATTGCCATAAATATAGAAGCTGACATTCGAGCCCGATAAATGAAAAATCTAGTGTAGCACATTACGAATTAAAGGGAATATACACAATCCGTTCAAATCGTGATACGTTGCTACAAACTTCACTCATTGAAGCCAGAAAATTCGCTAAAAGAGTGAGCCACGCTAGGTATAATAGAATAACATTATATTGTTCTGAAGTGAGAACTATATTTGACAGTACCACGCTGTGGAATTGCGATACTGTAGAGTAACTCCAGTGTAAAAGAATTATCTTTTCGTTTACACGACCGAGGGCGTCGTAACATTTTAAGAACGGTTGAAGTAAGAGGTTAAGAACATTTTGCTACTGATAGTACAGTGTAGCCTGTTTGTGGTTCTGCTTTTTAACAACGATATTGCGTTTTGGATTTTGATATTTTATACCTTTTATATTCAAGGAGTGCATAAAATAACTGAGCTGTAGTCAGTACGACTTACGTAGACCCACCATTCGTTGGTATATCATCTGTTTCAACGTGCATTACACATAGCAAGGAGCTAAAACAAACTCGCAACTTATAATTTCGCCTTTACTTCACGTAGCAGATACCTTCTTTAGATCTCGCGGACCAACGTTTGTGTTATACACTAATAGAAATAGTGTTAGTTTGCAGTCCGCAGATCTTCTCTTTGAAAGGTTTCTCAACTACCGTCCGTGACATTGCGCTCGCTGATACGAAGGACAGCAACGGAATGCAGCAGACGTACAGATGAGACTGCGTAAGCAGTGGGCATTACCACCGATGTCACGACTAACTCTGTGCAGGTAGGAAGCACCGCAGACAGTGGAGCTCAGCATCCGTGAATGACTCTGGATTTGCAATCAGAACTCGTAAAACCAAATACGAGATAGGTGCTAGGGGATTGTAACAAGTTTTACTCATTCTTCCTTTTCCCATATTTAAACTCATGGGGCAACACTTTTTCTTTCCAACACTGAAACATGGATTATTTTGCCAAAGAATAGTGCAGTGTTTTTCTAAGCATGTAGCTGTGAGTTCGTTCCACCCCTGTCGAAATTAATAAGTGGCAGATGTCTCGTTAAATAAAAAAAATCCACAGTGTGTAGTTTTGTAAATTTTCTTCTTCTGCTACTTTTAGGATTCTGCTTCTATTGTGTGCCAAAACTGCAATGATAGAGTCAATTTCAGACACAGTTTTCCATTTTGATAACCGACCTACGTATAATCCTCATGGTATATGACTGATGGTTTAAGAAAATAGTTCACCTTGGCAACCGTTTAATGAAACTAATGTTTTAAAACTTTTAACTAATTCATCTTTATTTTGCAACCCCGCTTTATCGACGAGTGACAGATTAAAAGAAATTACACAGATTCCTCGGCCGTTGCGGATCACAGTTACAAACCTTATCCATTATTACGACTTAAAATTGATTATTCCTAACAACGAAAATAAATTGTGAAAATGCAAACTCAGATTTATATTGTAGACTACAAGATGAAATGAGAAATGTAACTAAGCCTAAATACAACGTTTGTTGATGATTTAGATTTCTTAACACCTTCAAGCCTGCTGCCGAGACCGTCATGAGTCTCCGACTGTATCTTCTCCGCAAACTTTGTTTCGCGAATGGGGTTATTCTAATCTTTTGTAACACTGTGTTACTATTAAATTTGTTACATGTTTTGCTGTTATAAATTAATATAGGATAGCTTTTACACGCCAATGCATTGACGCAGATCGTGACTGAGAATACAGATGGCGTTACGAGTTAATGTGATGCGGAGTGAAACTCAATTAGTAATTTCAAACAGAAAACAATACTTTTGTTAATTTTTTAAAATATTGCTACTTTATAACTTGTGTCCAAAGGGTTTATGTTTTTTAGGAACTTTATCTAAAACCGGAATGAAGTCAATATTCGTGCGTTTTGTTTTCTAATGAAAAGAGTAAGATTACAGTAGAAACCTTTAGAGGACGCTTTGTTGTAGTTATATTCATTTCATATAAACCTTTAACAATTGAATGGTAGAAAATTGTCTCAGCGACCAAGTCAAACACGGATGAGCGTACTAAACTATAACATTCATCTGATGTTAAGTATATGTTTTTCCGGAAAAGGTGACGAGCTATAAAGAAAGCTTTTATTAGTGTCTATACGTTGTTAATCATTAAATTCTGAAATAGATGGTGTGAGGTCTACCAAAAAAAAAAAATTAACCCACGGCTGTACGGAGAGAGAGAGAGCAGATTTTCTTTGTGAGGTGTCGAATAGCAAGTGGAAGGTGCTGAGGTCAAGTGTCTCCCATTGGAGTTCAGCCTCGACATTGACAATGCCGAAGTGCGTCGCTGTACGCATATGAACAAGGAAGGCCATCCAGTATCCGGAGGACGTTGCAGTCTAATGATTACTTGGTCAGAGTATCAGGGTTCAATCATGTATCATCTTTTTTTTTTCTAGAACCCAGAATTCTTTTTCAGTAGATTTTTGATGATAATCCAGTTTAGTTTCATTACGCAGGTCACTGCTCATTTCCTTTATAATGGTATCATCCAGATCTGGCCTTTTGAGACTTCATTAATTAGGAGCTCTCAACATTTTAGGTGCCAATGTGATACCATACATCAAGAACCACCATATTAACATTTCTATCATTTGGAAGAAAATATACCGGAAATCCTCGAAAAAAGCAACTATACTCAGTAATGCAACATATTTTACGAACAGAAATCCGGAATCAATTATTTTCTATCAAATTAGGTCTCTGAACAAATATCTATCAGTAATCTGAGGTGCAATAAATACGTTGGAAACTGGAGCTACTTGTAGTAAACTCCGATCAGAAAATACTTTGTTTTATTTATGTACCCTGGGAATATTCTGACTGGAGTAGCAGTACATATACGGGTATGCAAAATTTGGTTATGATTTTTGTGCCGGATTAATGTTGAGTTAAGCAAAAGTAAATGCGGATGGACTTAATCTGGTGACAGGATTTTCGATTTTCTACGCATTCCGCTACTGGCATAGCAGGACGTAATTGAACAGAGATTTCTGGTGTTCTCGTATGAACAAAGCAAAATCACCTTAAAAATCCCTGGATGCATTGAGATTAGAAGCCAGGAACCTAACGTTGAGCCTCCAGATCTCTCTGCTGTCGCGGAAATAGCAGAATAGTGACTCTGTTGGTGATAAGGTGTGTTAAAAATGAAACCATTACCATTTCCTCATGTCCGTCCATCTTTCCGTTCTTGTTATACCCTCTAAATTCGACCGCCCTTACCGAGCGTGGTGCGTGACCGGTTAACGCTCTGGCCTCGCATTCGGCAGGACGTCGGTCCGGGTATCCAGATTTGGGGTTTCCGGGGATGGTTTCTTCAATAAGCCATGGCCGAAATACTTCCCGTTCCTTGTTCCCAGTCCTTCCCAACCTTTAATGACCTTCGAGATCAATGAGGTGTTAAGCCACAAAAATAATAATAATAATGTATACATATTCAGGGCCTTTATATTATTTGTGATTAAATTTCACTAAAAATGTGTTCCGATGACCGGAAACCAGATTTTTAGGCAAATACTAAAAAAGAAAATAGAATGGATCTCCATAAATGTAGTTTGTGTGTAAAGAATGTTTTGCGTTAACACCATCATGTATGACAGCGCTGACTACGTATTCAAAAATGTAATCAATGTTGTTTAATACATTTGTATTTACTTTTGTTTTTCACCAGGTATGAATTCATAAAGTCGTTTAAAATACGCCCCTTCCCCTATGATTTTCTAACTGTACGATTGAAAAACGTGAAAATATCTCAGATTATGGGATTGAAAGTGGTTTGGTTAGCATACAGTGAAACGTTTTTAAGTTTATTACTTTATTCAGTTACCAAAAAACCTAATTTTTCGGCTCATAAAATAAACATTGATTGTAAGTAAGATGATTTATTTACTTAAACAAGGTACCAATTAAATATTTATTAAATTTTAAAACTGAAGAGAAGAGATCGAGTATGTCATGTGTACAATGTCTTCGAACATTTACTGGTACTTTTAAATCTGTGAAAATGTAAACATATGGTAATTTTTAGTCGAGGATGTTATATGCATGTTGTGGCTACTAGTGACAGTCGTGCAGTTCACGAGATATGAATGGTCTTCCACATTGGCGAATATACCATTGAAATTATTCTTCACCAATTTAAATGCAAAATCTAGGCATTCCAAATGTTAAGATGAAACTATAGTAGAGTTTTCGGCGAACTTATTTAATTTGAAAAAAAATATTCTATCCGTACATTTTGAAGATTATAACAAAGTTTCTTCAGCGAGGAGAGTAAATCTGTACAAAATTTAGTGGTGAATCCGGCTACAGGTATTTATTCCAATAATGTATTATAAATTCGTCATGAAATATGGAATATTAATTGATAAATTTTCCTGTATATATACTTATTTAACTGTCACACATGGGAAAGATTATTCGTAGGTAATGCAATTAAAAAAATGTAACAAAAGTACCTCAGGTAAAACTGAAAAACACATTTCATCTTCAGTAAGGATTATTAATTGTGGTTGTTGTATGATGTAATTATGAGTCTTATATTTTTGTATGAGTCCTCCACATCTTTCTGAAAAAAGGTTGTTCAATATCGTTGAGATAACATCTCCATATCATGTATTGGCTAACTGGAATGTAATGCTGTGGGTTCATTTGAAATCTGACGTTCACTTGGCTGTTTTTTCTTGCTAAGTCCCCCAGTAACACGTCAGATGTATAATACAATGTATACGGAAGGCCTCGGGGTTGTGAGGTCTCCATTAGAGGTTCCAAGAAAGCCGGTTGGTCCTGTACTCTTACTGACGTGTTGGGACTCGCACCGCACTATTTCAAACTAACGACCTTCTGCTGAAGGCAGATCCGTGGCCCGGTAGGTTCTGTTTACCTGGTAGCGACGAGATATTAATGAAATAGGAAGTAAGAGTGAGTGACTTGGAATGCGGTTGCGCGCATATTAATGAGTCCTGCTGAGTCAGACGGGAGCTGTTCGACCAGGTGGGACGGCCATCTGTAGGATTATACTGCAGTAAACAGGTGTGATGACTCGCCGTAACTATTGTGCGTAAGAGCTCCGTCGCAGTTTTTGCCCGTAGACAAGTTCAGGCCAATGTCGTGAACAGTTTAAACGAGGCGTTTCACTGACAACAAAGGGTGCAATAAAAGTAATAATCGCATCTAAAGTGGAAATACTTAATTTTTCAAAATAAAAACAGCTTATATCGGAGGTTAAAGGAAAACTCATTCATAAACGGAAAAAGCACCAAAGTCAAGAATGTATGTCATCATTATTACAAGACGTTTCAGAATACACACGTAGTAGGATGCCAGGGCGTTTCTCCACTAGTCAATCATCAAAAATAAATTAGTTTGACTCTTTCAAAAAGTCGTAATCGGAAAACAAAAATTACCAATACATAGCACTAGGAATATGAATTCAGTGGCACACAAATACTTGCAACTGAATTTCGACAATACAGCTTACTGTCTGTATATCACGAGCGAGTTATGAGGGTTTAACTCACTGAACAGGGTGATTCAAAAGATGTTTCAGCACGTTCCGGACGACAACCTCATTTGGCGCGGGATATATCTTTAACTGTAGTTTCAAGAACTATGTATAATGTTGAATACTGAAATGCCTACTGTTAATTGTTGTTTTGCTCCTGTTATTTCGTAATTTTTTTGCTTTTGGTCCATTTAATATTTTTTTTTCTTATATATGGGAACAGTTAACTTTCATATCATTCTAAGGCCACCATTGTTTACCTCTGTAACTATAATAATGAAGGAAGTCTACTATAGAAAAATGATGCTCACAAATCGGACTTTAAGGATTTATATTTCGTCAGTACTGCTGTCCTTAGAGCCTGGACGGATATTGCCGATGGCCTGTAATAAGGAACCACCATGTTGCTGGTATGAGTTGAATTTGCATATCATGAAAATCAGTTGCGGGGCTGCTAGACCATGATCCTAATCAGATTTATTAAATTATATAACTGCAAAGAATTTAGTTTTTCTCCTTTTTGTGAATGACTTTGTACTAACGGAAAAGTATTTAAATCAATTGGAGCATTGTAGTACACATGATTATTTGCTAGAAAATATTACGTACGGCTTTGTGAGTTACCAGATATTTCCAATAAAAATGTGCTAATATTGAATTAGAGAGTTAATTTTTTATGTCATTCGGCTACAAAGGCCATACAGTCAGCTCAGCGTGATTATCGGCTCTCCTAGTTTTCAGTTTCTCCAGTAAAATATAGACACTACGTATGGACACATGAACACTACAGGAACGACACGACATTCACATACACCAAACAATTAAGCACCCATGCCCTCGGCCGGACTCGAACCGGCGACCATCGCCACGCTGAGCCAGAGCGATAGTCCCTAAGCTACCGAGGCCAACTGTTTCACGTTGAAAAACTTGTTTACTTTGGAAGCGTTTGAATGTTACATCGGATCAATGCAAGATTTATATGAAATAATCCTTGGTCGTAGTAGTAGAAGGAAAAAAGAAAAATTGGTTTAGGCTTTCCCCTTTTTTAAAACAATCATATATAACCACTCCACCAAAGAATTATATTAACCTAAATTATTATTTTTTCACATAGTATTTAAATGAAAATTAAACTTTATTTTTCAAAAGTGTAAATCATTTAAATGTTCTTTATTCCTCAACGTAGTTTCATGTAGACAATATGAAAGGCTTTAGACAATGATTCAATAAGTGTTTTTAACTGGTTTAGTTATTAATGAATGCCATTTTTTCTCGGCGTTGTTTATTTACAAACGTTTCTCGGGAAACAAACTGAGTAATATCATTAATGATGCACAATATTTCGGCGACTTTATACTCCGTCGCTATCTTCGGGTGCACCCGAAGATGGCGACTGAGATAGGTCGCCGAAATATTGTGCATCAGTAATGATATTACTCTGTTTGTTTCCCGAGAAACGTTTATAAATGGTTTAGTTATTGTTATTTTTAACAAAGAAATATTTCTGGAGGCTACAACTTATCAGTCATACTTTATGCTCGAAAACATACATTAACCAAGAAATGCTGATTGTTTGGAAAAGGCGAAGACTCAGTTTTGATAAGAAATTTCTTATTACTATATCGTGTCTGATAAAACGCTCAACCAGTTACGAGATATTGCTCGGAGATTATGTCAACGCATTGATTTCGGAGCACACCCACATCATTACTTAGGAATACTGACACAGGTATAATTTTCTTTGACTTCTGATCAGTGCCCTTACTATATTAAAATCATACCTGGCACAAACACCCACAAGCTGAGTTACAGGGAACTTTTTCTACACTCTACTGATACAACTGCGACATTCCTTTAGCTTATCTCGAATTTCAAAAGCAGGGCTCAGCAAGAGATGTATCTTATAAGAATGCTATACCAGTATAAAAGATTTTTTGGGAGATTAGACGGTATTTAAATAATCCTGATTAAATAACATTTCGTATAGTTTTACTTTGGAAGCGTTTGGATCTTACATCAGATCAATGCAATTGAAATTGATTTGATTGCAAAAGGAAGAAATACGCTACCTGTAACAGTATTTTGTGTTTCCGAAACGAGTAAGATTTCGCATGTAATAGTTACTACGTGCAATTATAGACTTTTTTGTTGTTGAAATCTTCGCTCTTTGGTGTATAATACACATAAAAGATCTTTCGTTCATAACATTTGAGTGGTGATGGCATAACCATCTCTCTGGAGCCCACCGTTGGCGGTTAGTGTAAAGTTTATCAATCAGAATGCCATAAGTTACATGAAATTTCCTGCTTTACTAAAAAATAATATATTTTGCATATTTAGAGAATTCTTTACAGCAGTTAACACAGAATGCATATTTTAATAACTTCGCGCACTTGTAGCGACTGAGGTGAAAGTTGTCTTAATCCTGTTGGTGGGACGGTTACACTTCTCCAGCCGATCTGATCCTTGTTCTAGCTCTAGTAAGCTAGATTTTGCTTGTGAATATTACTACTGTTTCTTTAACCCATTAGAACCGATTGTAGTGAATAAACACTTGACGTTTGTCGACTCTAGATACCTCTAAAGATGTGACCTGAGTGCTGAATTATTTTTGAATATTAAAGCAATGAAATTAAAATATTATCCTTTGCATTCTTATAACATTCATCGGGAATCGCCAATTCATTGTGCCTATGAACCGCTAATCATTCACATTTTACAGCATTCTTGAAATTTAAAACAATGATTTCAATTGAGGCTTAGATTAAATGTAGCTAGTAAAGTTCTATAAATTTATTAAAACAGTAGTTAGGTTCGCCCATGGGATTATTTTTCAGATACTAACCAGGTCAAATAGTGGTTCAGTTTGCAATCCAGACATTACTTGCAATGGTTAGCTTCAGTAAAATTTTCCGACTGTCTTAAGCCTTGTAAATGATTGCTGTGTCAACTATATCCCGAATACACGATATAGATACACACCAAGGAATAGTGCTCAGCAATAAGAGATTTCTCAGATTTATGAAGTCTGTTACTTGCCGCTGTTTAGCGGTTCAGTGGGAAAAAACTTTGGAATGGTTAAATGGTATCATTACTTACAATAAGTATATAAGCTAATTATAACATAGTTAATGGAAAATAAAAACTTTTATGGAAATGGCCGAGTATGGTGTGGAGTTGCTTTTTCGTAACACTAATATTCGGGCTGACTGGTGCACTCAATTCCCATCCGGAAATTCAAATATGTATTTCCCTAGGTTTCCCGAAAAATATCAAGATTAATTCGCCCACATAGATAGTGTAAGGGCTTAATTTTTTAATTCAAAATGACGGGCACAATAGTCTTAATGTCGAAGAAGCCTATCAGATCAATTATTTTATGGAAAAGCTGAGTAAGATTTTAAGTAATATAAGTTAAACAACAACGTTCGAAAACGTATTCGTAGAGACAGGTTTCAGGTAAGTATAGAAGAAACTTCTTGTAACTGTCAATTAACTAAAGGTTTACTTTTTTTGTTTTGTACCTGGAGTAAGGTATTGCAGACGAACGATTCAGTCTTCAACATTGATTCGCACAGACTGTTAAATGTTTCAGTAGTTCAGGGATATTACACTTTTTAATGATTAAGTGGTATCATTCTGTAACAATAATTATATAAAAATAACAGATTTAATGGAAAATAAAAACTTTGTGTGGAAATGACTGATTAAGTTGTGCATTTGCTGTTTCATAACAATTTACTGGTCTGAGTGGTGTTAATTCCTATCCTATATTTTCCACGTTTTCCAGAACCTATCCAGAATAATTCGACCACATAGATAATGTAAGGGCTGTTTTTTTAAATTCAAAATGCCCGGCAGCAATTATCTGAATGCTGAAGAGTCTATGCGACCAATTGATTTATGGAAAGACTCAATGAGACTTTATACAGCAACGTTATGAAACGTATTTGCAGAGATAGGTTTCACTGTGCAAAGAAGTAACTTCTGTGGCTACTGTCAGTTAGCTAATGATTCACTTTTTATTCTTGGTATTGGAGACCAAAGCTTCAGACCTGAACATCGATTCACATAGATCGTTTTATGTTTCCGAATGGACTACTAATTACAATCGATTAACAGCTTCGTAAGACAGATGAGCATTGTTACAGAAAAGTGATGGTTTGGCGTGGGTGAGGCGCGGGAGACTCACCGGAGTGGCGGTAGTCCAAGCCACCAGATGTGGTCCTGCCTGAGTCCGCTGTCCTCCTGGGCGCTGCTCTCGCTCCCCGGCCGGCAAGTAGTCGGCCCGGCGCGGCCGCCGCCACATATATCGCCTCTCTCTCCACCGGGTGGGGGTCTGCCTCGCCCCACTGCCTCTCCCTTTTGCCGATCGCGGTTCGCTTCTGAGTGCCCTTGGCCTTCAGATTCCGTCCGTAACTGCTCACTGCAGTCGGTGTAATTGCACCCCTGCGACCATTGTGGGCGGGCGTGTCAAATTGTTTGGTCTTGAGAAGCACGGTGCTATACTGGTACTATCTTGATTATACACCTGAAGCACATACCTACTTATTTACTGACTGACTGTTTACCCAATTTAAAAGTTTTACTTCATATTTGTAAGATATCGATAGGTATGCTGTTGAGCTTGTGCGAATATCAACAAATTAATGTCTATAATTGTTTTTCTTTTTTGCTTCTGGCTCTAAACCTTGCCAAATCGAGGTCATTAGAGGCGGAAAAGCACTGGGGACAAGGAACGGGAAGAAATTTGACCATGGCCTTTTTAAGCAACCATCCCGGCATCCGCCTGATCAGATTTGGAGAGATTAAAGAGATTTAATGTTTTGTAACATGTGTACTGATTTAATCGACTGTATTTATTTTAACATTCTCACTATTTGAAGGTTATCCCTAAGGAGTCAGCAATTCTCAACCAGCTTCCAGATAATCGAGTTTGAGAGTTTTAATACAGAATTCGTGTCAAAATCTGGTAGAATGGGACAGTCCTCTGAAGAAGGTCATAAAATTACGTCCGAAACCTTAGGTTTCGATAAATTGACGCGGTTCATCCCGGACAACCAAGATCACAAATCTGGTAGAATGTTGAGAATTTGTGGCTGCACTTATCGAAATCTTGTGTTCGGCTGCGTCACTCGCTAGTAAGCTGTATGATAAACTCCTGAAAACCTTTACAGTAAATTAGATACATTACGAAACGGTTTCGTTAGAATTGTATTTATAAACATTTCGAATACTACTGTATTTAATTATAATGTCTGTTTTATTTATTTTTTAAGTTTAGGGAGCTGCATTATGCTGAATTGGATCATGCTCTGATGAGTAGGCCCTAAAGTTGTGATTTAACAACAGCCGAATGGAATAGGAGGTGGAACGCATTACAAGTCATTATCAATTTCATATGATGGAAGACGTGTTTCCGAAAAAGGCCGAATTTTTTTTCCCAAGATTCTGTTCCTGACAACGTCGAAGTCGATAGAGGTGGGAGAGGGTTGCGGACAAATAAGGTAAGGAATTCGGCTATGGTCTTTGGAAGTTCGCCTTGAGTAACTTCCAGAAATCATGGAAAAAGAAAATCTGGATGCCCCGTCTGTCATTTGAACCCACATCTTTTCGATTGTCAAGCCCGAGCGTTACTTCTCACCCACTGGGCTCGGTAATTCTAAATTATCTCAACCATTGCTTAGATGTATGCTCAAAATCATCTAAAACAATAATTATACTTACTGGTGTGCAGATAGTGGCGGAATTTGAACACACTTCTGTTGTTTCTCCAGAAATTCTAGCTTGAATGTATCGACTGGCTTTTTCCTCTCTTTTTACTATTTAACTATTTTACTATTTTAAATGTGGCATTGGAGAAATGTACTTTTTTTAAATAAAATTTAATGAAAGATTGGTGCCAAGGTACGTGCAGCAGTTATCCTTCGAATGTTTGTGTATGCATTTTCTATTTCTTATCGGAAACACTACGGCGTACAGATTACTGACCTACGGATTATGTGATGTCACGCAACGCAGTTCTTACAATTTTATGTTCCATATGCAGGACTATCTAGAACTTTGTGTAGTGGTTACAAGTTTGTGTAAACATCTTGAGAATGTGAGAGCGCTTTATTAACAGATAGCACTATGCTTTTGATGTGCACCTTACACCCTATGCTCTCCGTTGAGACTGCGTGTGACACGCCCTGTCTAGGCGACAGAACGTTCACGGCTGGAGTCGAAGGCCACTGCGATACTTTCGCTGCCAATGCCGGTGCGACCGACGCTGTTTCACTGTCACTGCCAGCGGGAACGACCCCTCCTTGACGAGTAGTCTGGAGTGCATGTGGCCTCCAAGTGGACACTGGAATGAGGCGACGTGACTGTGTAGCAGCAGAGTGAACCAGCTCGAACCATCGACCTCCAATACGCACCTGCGGGTAATAACTTGTGGATCCGAGTCCGACATCAACTAATTTTTATCTAAAGCTGTCGATTAATGGAGACTTAAAGTTCAGTGGATTCTGCTGATTTATTTATTTCCAAATAGCCTATGGCTGATATATATATACAATTACAATTCATACAACATATTAAAAATAAAAGAGAAAAAACAAAAACAAGGTGTTAATTTCATTGAATCCTTCACAAGAAACTATTACAATCTCTTTCCTCTAGCCATTTACCCAGCTTTTCTCTTAAACTTGCAACAGTTCTGGTCCTTTTTATTTCTTCAGGTAATGTGTTATATATTTTTAAAATTTTTGTGCATTACTGTTTTCTGTGCTTTACTACATCTATTATAAGTCGAATGGAAATGGTTTGCCTGCCTTGTCTTATAATAATGTACATCATTATTCTTTTGTACTAATCTAGACACATATCTTGGTAATAATCCACTTTCTAACCTATATACAAAAGTCAGTATATCTCTGATTATTTCCTTTTCAATATGTAAATATCTTAAGTATTTGTGATTGTCGGTATGAAGTCTGGTATTTAGTTCAATTTATTTAAATACGATGGTTTTATCTTTTTTTTTAAATTTATTTAAATGGCTTTCGGCCTTATCAGCCACACAGCCAAGTTCTTTGCGTTTTATAACAATTCACATTTCAGTACTTTACAGTTCTATTTACATAGTTTAACAATTTACATTTCATTTCGTTTACAGTTTTAAATATACATGATTTACATTACTTTACAGTTCTATACACAACAGTTTACATTGTATGACCGTTTACATTTCAATTTCTTTACAGTTCTATATCTATCTGTTTACTTCTTGGTGTTACACTATGATGAGTCGACATATAATCACTTACTTTATTACATTTCTTATCTGCACCTTAGAGTGTTTATTATACAATTTGTGGGTTCAAGTGGTGTACGATTGTAAATGTACTAACTTTGTTCTCGTCGTTTCCTGTTGGATTTTCTACTTGTCTAAAATTTATAATTGGATGTTTCCCTCCTTAAAGAAGGTCATTATGATTTTGAGTATTTCCTGTTTATTTGAGGCGAGCAGGATGGAAGCGCTGGTTGGGAGAGGAATGTTACATTTTGTGAGGTCTTTTAGCATTCTATCCTGCATGTGGGCGTATTTCTTGCATGAGAAGAGAAGATGGTTTATATCCCATACTGCCTGATCTCTTAACACCTATTGTACCTTTTAATGTTTTCTATCTGAAATTTTTTAAGATCAATTTCCCACTAACCTACTTTTGCCTTTTTTAAATTTTAATTTTAGATTCTTTCAGTGTTTTTCGTAATTTTTTCAGCACTTCGTTAATTTATTCCAATCCGTGACCTCTGTACCTAATACCAAGTTTAAAGACAGTTGATATCTATTTGGGAACCGTTTAAGTTGTTGATAAATTATTTATCTAATCTATACTTAAGACAATCCAAGTATTCACCTAGACAGTTAAATAAAACCGTTTAAGAGCAGTTAGGAAGTACACTAGGCCGTACTGATACGGGACAGTTGTGCCCTTGCGGGTCCGTGGAGAACGGGCTTAAAGCCTCGTCGACGTTGAGGTCATTAGAGGCGGGAAGGAACTGGGGCAAGAATCGGGAAGAAATGGCCTGTTGAAACAACCACCCTGGCATTCGCCAGAAATTATTTGGAAAAATCATTGAAAACCGAAATTTGGATGGCAGGACGAGGATTCTCCCGAATGTGAGGCCAGAGCATTACCACTCACCCACCAAGATCAGTGGTTGTGGACGAGAAACGAAAATGAATTTTTGTATGGACTTTAGAAGAAACCACCCTGGAATGATTTCGGGAAACCATGCAAAACTGAAATCTAGATCACCGAAACGGATTCGGACCTGCATCCTCCAGAATTGTAGGCCAGAGCGTTATCATTTACCCACCACGCTCGGTGGTCGTGGACAAGGGACGAGAAGGAATTTGGCCATGGCCTTTAGAAGGATCCATCCTGGCATTCGCCTGGGGTGATTTGGGAAACCATGAAAAGCTGAAATCTTCGTGGGCGGACGGGTATTCTTCCAATGCGAAGCCAGAGCGCTACCACTCACTAACCGTGCTCAATGTGGGTCCAATATGGCGTCGCTTTAACGATCTCGATCAAGCAGGCGGATTTCTGCGACACTGATCTCATCTGAATAATAAGGAGCATAATTGACTTGGCCGAGATTGTTACACTCTTACCATGTAGGTTATATGGAGAAATATGCAGACTGAATCCAGATATCGGCAAAGGAATTATTAAGTTTTATTTAGTCATCAAGATTCACACTTTGTTCCTAATAAATCACACATTACAGAAACAGAATAACGCAAGCGCAGATTGGCAGAAATCTTGCACTGTCGCTGGTAGGTGGTGATCTTCATTACTCTTCCTTACTGCTGATTGTGCTCCGTGTCCCAGATATAAACACGACGTAAGGCTCCTGGTTAGTATTTTATGTACTGCTATAACCTTCGAGAATGAAGTTTCAGATCTTTGTCTAGCGTGTCATGAACGTTATGGGACATGCAGCCTCGCCTCGGCCTTCTTCAGATACCAACACGAGTGACTTCTCCTTGATACAGTCTTTGAAAATCCGCAAACACTGTCCTTCCTGGTATACCATGATGCGTAGTACACTGTTAAGTTCTCGATTATTTTGATGAGGCCGTTGAGGTAGCATAATACCGCAACTGAGACACCAATAAGGCGAGTTCAAATCCTCCGGCCGGCATCTGCCTGTCCTGGAGCATCATTACAATTTTCAGTAGTCGTCAAGGCAAATTCTTCGAAGGTCCGCAGTAATAGTCCACCTCCCCCCAAAAAGGAAACTGAATCGGCGACAGAAAAATTTAAAATCAGAAACACAAAATACTTTAAGTTTTTGTCGGGGTTGGTTGGAGACTCATATTCTTATCACGGAGTACAGTAAGGATTCTTGTTTACATGGAATTTAAATCAAATAATCGATTTAAGTTAATTGTGTGTTCGGCGCCTTACGGGTAAGATTGTGATTGAGGTCATCTTTGCGGGTTGGGATGCAGATGCGGAGGTTCAGTGTTTGACCTCCACGGAAGCAAAGGATTAACGGAAGTGGGGACAGAGATGGAAAAATAAATTTGTAATTATTTAGATTTTAATATTTAATCAAAAATTAACTGAAAATCAAAATAAGTATATGTCATATGAACGCTGTGGAGTTTTTGGCTCAACTAATTCAAGCGAGAAGCATAATATTACGCTACCGCACATCACCATACCCACCGTCCGCCTTTCCACTGGTGTAGCAGCCCATCTACAGTCTAAATTGTGGCATCAACGATGATCCAATTATTCAATGTAGAACTCCTGTTGTCTGCGAAAGGGGTTGTAAGGACTACATGTAACACGTGTTGGATGTCGAATGTTGTTTAATTCTCAGACCAACCAACACGCAACCAGCCGTCCAACAAGCTACCGCCTTGGATAACGATCGGAGGATAAGTCCTAGAAGTGTTTGATAGTGGAATTAGTGTTCCACGAGAAATTACGAATCAAAAGTATTGGTTGCAACATCCTGTTGGACCCTTTGCAGCAGCGGGAATGGATGGGCGGTAATCATACAATGTGGTCCTACAAGTTAGATCGTGAATAGACCGCTTTATTTCACAATCGTCGCTTAGGTAACAACACCGTTCAGTTCATTGTTACCCTTATTACGGGACCGTAAAGGGGGAAAAAAAACCACGATGTTGTTAGATATGCACTGATAGGTCGAATTTTGTATACAGATAATATTATAAGGGATATGAGACATATACTGCAGTGTAAACAAAACCTCCGTTGTACCTCCGCTTTAACGTTTGCGGAGATACGATTTCATGTGGAAGTTCCGCGTTTGCGAATGTGGATGTGGAGTTTCATTGCAATCCTAATTACGGGGACCATTAGACCGAGGCCGATGGGTCAACGGTAACATTCGGGTCTGGCGTTCGGGAGGTCGCGGGTTAAAATACCCGTCCGGCCATCCAGATTTCGGTTTTTCACGGTTTCCAGTAATCACTCCCGGCAAACTGACAGAATGATTCCTGCAAGAGGCGATGGCAGAGTTTTTTCTCGTTCCTTACCCCTGTCCTCTCCTGTCTCCAGTGACCTCGACATCGACAACGTGTAAAGCTCTAAGGGGAAAAAAGGATCCATTACATACAATCCGAAAGACATACACCATGTGATACCGCAGCAGGCCATCTCGAAGGAGCAAGCGGTCCCGTATTTCCTCGACACAATCGACTACGTGAAATTCTTATTACCTGTACACCAATGAGAGTGTCTGGTTACACCAAAGGGATGGTCCGCATCTGTCCTAATTGATTCCTCCAGCCACACTCTGCAGAGCGCAGCTTCTCTAAGGAAATGCATCCTGAAATATTTCAGAGTTGAGTTTCTTAAAGTTCAAGTATTTTCTGTTATACGTATGCTGACTTAAACAGCGTGATATCAATCTCAATTTTGGCAAATAAATTACCTTTGCTTGGTCTACGCCCATGAGCGTCGAATAGGTGCCATTTATAAGATAATTTTAATTCGTATAATAGAAAAAATAATGGCAAGGATAAGAATTTGTGAAGTTCAATAGATTACTGTTAACACAAATTTGTTTTTTGCCAAACAATTTCTGTACGCTGCTTGTCTGTGAGTAGATGCGGTGTCATGAAGAAGAAGCTAGTTACATAGTATAACGTCATAATGATTGTCATGACAATATTATGAATGATGCAGATGATTCTAAATCGTAAATGAAGGCTGGCCTTATGTTGGGCAAACACGCCTGTGTATTTGGTGTTTCTGCCATCACAGAAATTAGATAAGCGCTATTATATACTTGTAGTTCCTCAGGTCGTCGAACGTAATTAATGAAGGCGGATAGTACGACATGGCAGAAGCAGAGAAACGATGTGTAGTACTAGCAAGCCACATTTGTGTTCGCAGATCGTATCAACAAATTTTTAGGAAAATAGCACAATGATAGAAGCTACACAACTCACCTTTCAACGTCATTGATGTTTGAGATTTAGCGTCAGTGAATACATGGATAGTATCCTGTTGCTCTATGTAGTTATGTTAGTGCAGCGATGTTAAGAGATTAAACTGCCTTGTATGGCGTATTCAGTGTCTCACGGTACCACAATCGGTATGATATAAATTTTAATGTGACCAAGGCTAGCAAGCGGGTGGCGTTTGTGTAACGTATACCTTCTTTATACCTATTAGAATTGCGGTTTTACGACGGTATAGTTCGCTCTATCCAACTAACACATACGAAAATATATCAACAGACAATAGAATGTAGTTTCGCAACATATTGTTTCAGACTTTAGGGCAACGGAGCCAACAAGAAACCATTTCCCCCTTAACCGAGAGAAGAATCTTCCACAACAGTGACGTCATGGAGGTTTCAATCCTCAGGAATTAATGGACGTGAGAAACAAAGAAATCTGAGGCTCGCCGCAAGACGTAACCACACGATACAGAGTAAGCGCCTGCTGAGTACGGGATTAGCGAAACACTCCAGTTGCACCCGGCTGCAGCCGACTCTCCAACACTTGTTTGGCAAGGTTCTTGCCGCTGCAGTGCGTCTGGCTTCCTGACTATGAGCTGGAGTTTTATTGAGAGTGTCGCAATATCGGATAAAGTGACACCTCCGGTAGCGATTTACTGAACGGACTAAGAGAGTCATCCCCAATTTGATATATGTGTTATTCTATACGTTTGTATTCCGACAAAACCGTGTAACATGGTTGTTATTTTCATGAGGTTAGAAGGCAGGGTGCTATGCTTCAACGGCTATTGTGATGTCCGCAAGAATCAGACTGGTATCCTGCAAAAGTGGGGGCGTTATTGTTTTCTACATGACGAAAACGTAGCCGTCTAGCTCCCTTCTTGCCATACCTAATCACATCAGCGTTTCTCCTTCAAGTGCATTAATAATTTGATCATAAAAAAGAACCATGTGTCATTAAAGTCAACATCATTGAAAAAATATTTCGTTTGTTTCTTATACTATAATAACGGCCAGATAATTGAAGCTCTTAGGGTGCGAGATATCCTCTTTAAGTCGATAATTAAAGAAATCCTGGTTGGTCTTACCAATCCTTCCAGGTTCTTTTGCAATCTCTTCTACAATTGATAGCACATTCCGGAAGATAAATGTGTGGCCCCAGGATATCGTCTCACACGTTTTTTGGCTATCACCTCTCAGATTAAATTTAGTTATACCTACTCTTCTCTACAAAATCAAAGTATTTGTCGTTTTATAACGACTACTATTTATTAACACATCTTAATCAACTCAAATAATTACACTTCTCGTATTCATGAAGCCCAATACAAACAACGGCGCTTTGATACATACAATAATCTCACCGCCATCCTTCTTATAATAATTCGCATATCTTTGGCTAAAACAAAACAATGCAGTCTACAAACTTCAACACAGCAAAACATATTATAAAAACTTAAATTTACCCATTTTTACACATACTACTAAACTGTACGGTCTCGTATAAAAAAAAATACATTCATACATTGTATAAAAACAAAGTCGTATAATTATTACTATTATTATTATTATTTCAATGTCTGATGAAGTGGGACCTCACAAGGGGGAGATGAGATCATCCTCATTTACTGATGTGAGGATATCCATCTCATATGACAAAACTATTAAATTGTAATTTACTGGTGCAGACGGTTTTAAAACTTCTGACTGATTTTTAATGAGAAATTTTTTTCTCTACTAATTGTTTTACGGCTCGTCCGTTTCGAGATAGCGCCTGGATGGAATTTGGATCAAGGAACTAGAAGGAATTCTGCCATAATTTTCTAAAATAAACATCGTGGCTTTCGCCTGAGAATATTACTGGAAACTAAGCATAACAGAAATCTAGGGAGCAGAAACGGGAATCGAACCAACACTCTCCCAAATGCCAGATCCGAACATTAGGAAGGTTTACGAAGCATGCTTCAACAATAAGGTCCTTTATAAGAGACCTGATTTCAGTTAACATAGTTTGAAATCGTCATATTGGCTTCTTCCAAAGTAGTTAAATCGCAGTGAATATGTTCCGGCTAGGGAGACCTTGAGGTGTGGACATCGATCAGTGCAGGAGAAGTAGGTCTCTATACTGGAGGTCGCTGGTACTACGCGGAATTGCCTGCTTCATGAATGAGGCGAGGCGAGCCTTGCATGCTAACAAGGTAACGTGGCGGATCTAATTATGTCACACACCTTCAAAACGTGGAGAAAGAAGATTTATCACATGAGGGAAACTGTGAAGGACATTCTCTGAAGTGCGAGGCGTTACATTTTATAGATACAACACAATTTCTCTGAAATCTGTATGGATAACCCAGACCAGACAGGTTGGCCGAAACACGGAACTAGCACTGTTCACTGGTAACTACAGTGAATGCATTGTTTAACATCTACTGCCTGCTTTACTTTGAGGAGTGCAGTCATCAACGACGAGGACAAGAGAACCACGGATTAAAAGGCTCTTGTGCATGCGAAGACATATCGATTTCGGGAACTATTTTACTATACGCTTGAAATCAGTTTTTCAGGATACTAGAAACCGAATTCTGTACTTCGTTATGATCTATAAAATGTCTGTTTAGCTCAGAGCTTCTACTGACACATGCTCATTATGGCGCCATTTGTTTAACGAAAGAAATATCTTAATTGGAATAAAAGTAGAAACCATATTCGGCAAGAGTCACAGACTGTCGTGTACTTGAATTAACTTTTCACTAACTTTTTTTTATTAGTTAGCAGTATTACTACAGGCTTATAGACGTAAACGTTATAATAACATTACATTGAGTACATTACACGGAATATTTTTTTGTGTGTGTTAACTAGATCTTCAAAATAACATAATATAATTAACAAGGAATTTATATCAATTGAGGGTTTAAACTAACAAAACAATATGAATTTTGGGCTTCTAGAAAATGCGACTCAGTTAAAAATAGCAGCAAGTAATGGGATTCCTTCGAAAACAATTTGTCTCCTAGAGTCACCAACAAAAGGGACAATGGAGAAGAAAAAATGGATAATTGGAAATTAAGAATCATAACAAAGCAATTAGCAAAATTATATTAAAAATTACATGGGGCTTCTGTACATCAGGAATGAAGATTGTTTTTATTTAAAAGAAAGAGCAATGCCAACTAAGCCATTAAGAGAGAGACCTCGAATCAGATTGACTTATGAAATATTAGAAGAACAAGTTTTTTTAATATTGTTTTTTACTTATGGTTTTACGCCTCGTCGACGTCGTGGTCATTAGAGGAGGGATGGGATTGGGGACAAGGAACGGGAAGGAATTCGGGCATGGCTTTTTGAAGGAAGCATTTGCCTGCAGTGATTTGGGGAAACGAAGGAAAACCCAAATTAGGAAGCCCGGACGGGGATTCGAATCACCGACCTCCCGAATGCGAGGTCAGAACGTGAGCCGCTCACCCACCACACTCAGTTTTTTAATACTGAAATCAGAAAGATTAGGAGAAGAAGTTGTACAGATCGTGTGTTCTCTCAGGACTGATTGTTTATTGAACAATGGGAATGTATATTGTGTATAAAACGAATACTTTTTTTTTTACCTTGGTTTTATGTCTCGTCGACGTCGAGATTATTGGAGGCAGGATGGCATTGGGGACAAGGAACGGGAAGGAATTCAGCCATGTATTTTTGAAGAAAGCATCCCGGCATTCGCCGGGAGTGATTTGAAGAAATCATTGAAAACCCAAATCTGGATGCCCGGACGGGGATTGGAACCGGCGTCCTCCCGAACGGGAGGCCAGGTAAAAAGTATAAAATATTAATCATCAAAGAAATCCATCACCATGTACGCTTTATTAAAGTACTCTTTTTAGGCTAGATTTGTTCATTTTGATCTCCCGTGAGAACTGTGCCGATTTCAAGTGTTCAACAATAATCATTACTTCCGAAAATGCTATTGCAACACAGAAGGAAGCAGAACTCAAACTGTGTTTTGAAGTTGCATATTTAAATAGTCTACTACTAACTACACAGATATCAGTAAAAAATTCAACGTGATATTCAGGAGGTGTGATTTTGAACTTTCCGTAGTTATGTTGTCAAGAGATCTTTAATATAATTTTTTGAATATTTTTTTTGAAATATCTTTTTTTTTTTTTTTTAAATGTATCTTGATTAAGTTTTGTTCCACATTTCGTTGGATAAACATTTTATAAAAACAGAAGAAAATTCCTGGCAGTGATTTGCGGTGCAAATTAAGAATGTAATTATTGAAACATTTTATGTAATACAAATATATGTCACACAAGTCTAACTTTGTTTTGCGCATCTTAACAGTCGGTGAAACCTTCTGTAATGTGCTGACTGGATGGCGTGCTCTGTAGCAACGAGTTGGTACACTTTCACCAATTTTTTTTTTTTTTTTTCAGATCTTTATTTTTTTACTATTTTAAATTTTACATTTTACCATTTTACATATTTTACAGTGAAAAACTGTCAAATTAATCTCTACAGATACTTTCTTACTGCCAAAGAGTCTATTACAATCAGAGATCTTCACTCAACTTGCATCCATTATAACCGCGCCAAAACTCAACAAAGGAAGAACGGAACTGCGAATTCAGCCAAAGGCTTTTACCATGTTATAATGAGGTTTTAGTAGAAATTTGCTTCAAAGCCGCGATTTCCGAAACAGTTTTGCATTTTACTTGGTCGCCGTTATATTTCATCAAACAGTTCATGGTGCTCCATATTTGTAGTGCTGTAATGTTAAACGAGAGCATACAAATATGGGCCATAATATTTATCAATGTAGTTTCCAGTTTTCAATCTCCATCTGTCGATTCTGAGGGTATTTTTAAATTTTTCGAGTGTGTGATTCTGCTCCATTGTTAAATAAGTTACAAAATGTGTAATCATCCAGACAACAGCTTGGGTTTTGACGGTTGGGAACAGTTTGAAATCACATCTGAGAAGTCTTGTGTCCGTTAAGGTATGTAAATCCCCACTGGATATTTTGTTTAATTTTGCACGTACCCATTTCCATATGGATCTTGAGACAGTGCAGGATGTGAAGAGATGGTCTCTAACATCAGTCTGATTACAAATATTACACCGGTCATTTTCTGTGATTCCCAGTTCGTAGAGTTTCCTTTTATAAGGATATAAATCATTGACCAGTTTGTATATGTTTGCTTTTTGATCAGTGGATAGAACAGGTAGGCTAATATTTTTCCAAACAGTTTTCCAGTGTAGGTTAATTTTTGCTTCAATTGCCGGTTTCTTTTGAACCTTAAGTAAAAGCGCCTGATATATTATTTTTGTCGTTACTTTCGTGATTTCTTCAGTTTTTTTGAAAATTTCTTTGAGGGTGTTATGGCTTTTCTTAAAGAGCGGTGACTGTCGATAAGTACTGTTGTTGGTGTTCCATGCAGTTGTAAATGCATATTTTAGAATGTGATATTTGCTATTTAAAGTTTTCATTGTTCTGCTAATAAAAAGTGCATTTGACTTTAGAAGAACCAATCATGTTCGTCGGCTCGTTGGTCTAGGGGTATGATTCTCGCTTAGGGTGCGAGAGGTCCCGGGTTCAAATCCCGGACGAGCCCTGCATTTTTTCTCCTTTTTGTTGATTTATGATGAATTATCTGAATTGTATCATATCCAAGTTCATAATCTAAGGCACTACCGCTGAAATCATAGCAGCTTTCCTGTAATTTCAAATTACTAATAATATTTGGTCCCTCTAAGACTAACAAATTATTACGACATGCTAGTGTCTTTTTATATATTACGACACTGAATTCGTGTAATATCTGATCGTGATCAATGACAGCGTATATAACTTACATTGCATTAATCCACTCGTGAGTAAATGAGGATTATTACTTAATAAAATTGGTACACTCTGCCAAACCTGTCAGAGACTATTAGAATTTATTAACAATGGCACCAAGGAGAAAGAAAAATTTTAATTTAAACATTGGTCTAGGGATCAGAAATAACTTTCTAAAACTATGCATATGTAGCGTAAGGATTTACCGTAGTCAAGGTTTGCCTTAGGAATATCAGAAAGAAGGAAAATAGAAGGATCTTGAAAATTAAGTGGGCAGATAAAGTGTGAATTGAAGATGTTTTGGGAATGGTGGTTGAGGAAAAACGGTTTTGGGAGAGTCTCACAGAATGAAGCGACATGATAGTGGGTCGCATTTTAAGAAATATGACAGTGGTTAATTTTTTTAGTGAAGGGAGCAGCTGCGGGAACAAACTACAGAGGAAGATAAAGACTAGAATATATGGAGCATATAATCGAGAATATAGTTGTAATGGGTATGTTGAGATGGAGTGCTTATTACACGCTTTATATTAGCTTGTATGTATATATGTATGTATGAATGTAACGGAATTTTACAACTCCATTTTGACCCACTTCCAGATGTCCGAGCAGTTTGAAATTTGGCACACATATTAAGAACCGGTGACAATACAATAATTTCATAGCTATATCCTACTATTCTCATTACTTTGACAGTAACAACAGAAAAAAAATTGCACACGTTTTAAGAACCGTTGACAATACAGCAGTCTCTTAGCAACGTCCTGCTATTCTCGTTACTTTGACGGTAACAATATAAAAATGGTTGCGTGTAATGGAATCTTTCATCTCAGTGTTTACCCGCATCCTGACGTCCGAATCGTTTGAAATTTTGCACATTTAATAAGAACCGATAAAAATTAAGTAATTTCACTCTCACCGCGTTGTCAGAAATAACTTAAAAGTGGTTGAATGTAATGGAAAATTTCAGTTCAATTTTCACTCACTTCAGAAAGTCCGAATTGTCTGAAATTATGTACATGTATTAAGAACCGATGACAATCCAATAATTTCGTGTCTATGTCTTGGTAATCTCATTACTTTGACAGTAAGAACACTAAAGTGATTTAACCATCTTTATTCTTTAAACTTATTCAAAAAAATTAATTTATCCTGAATTGTGGGACGTCCTATCACTGTTAAACAAAATCTTTATATTTAAAGATTATTTTAACCTTTTAATTCACATTATTACGAAAGCGTGTTTTTAGTTTTTTAAACTATAATTTTATTCGAAGACAGGAATAGAAGTAGGATTGCATTAAACCATCAAACAGTAGAATTCCGATTATCCGAGGTAAACGGGACCGGGACCAGTTCGGATAACGAAAAACTCGGATAACCGTTATCAAGGAAAGAGGTTACAATGAATCAAAAAAACCTATTGAAACTGAAATAATACAATTTATTTATAGTCTAAAACTAATTTGTGAAGCAATAAAGTTGTTTTTTGTACATTAATTACGATCACTTACCAAAAAAGTCTTTAATTTTCTTTTGTATCATAATTTTGCTTCTCTTCTTAGCGGAAGTATAACGCCAACGCTGTAGCATCATTGTCGGCTGCTGTGCTTTCTTCCTGTTGTTCAATATACTTAAGTGCTGCTTCTATTCTTTTTAAACCTTCAGCATGAGAAATTTTTGGAATAGTTTCATTTTTATCTTCTTCTCCTTGTCCGCTGACAACCATATTAACAATTTCATCATCGTTGAGCTGATTTTGATCGTCAACTGCCGAAGAAAACACAATTCACCGAACGACCACGCTGCAAGCCCACAAGAAGCGTACATTGTGAATGATCATCTTCACAGACTATAAGAAGCATGTATCTCGTATCTCACATCCAAGAAGTCTATATCTTGCATCTCAAATCTTTGTATCTTGTACCACACTTAGATTTTGTGTCTTGTATCTTGTACCTGGCATTGATACCTTGAATCATACAACTTGTATTTGCACGTAGTACCATACATCTTCGAATTTTGTAAAAAATTCCTAGCAAAGTAATAAAAAAAACCACTCTTGTATATCTTCATTGTTAATTTCTTTTACGACTGGAAGTTGGTTGACTAACTGTGTCAGTTCATTTAAATCTTCTTGAGATCCCTATCATATTTCAAATATTTGCCTCGGTTAACCCGGCGGCTCGAATAATCGGAACTCGGATAACCGGACTTTTACTGTACTAATGAACAAAATAAAAGAGAAAATATTTATTGCGGAACGTATGACAGAAGCCAAAATTTCGTGGCAGAGAGAGAGAGAGGGAGAGAGACTGAGAGAGCTCGGGAGATAGAGAGATTTAAGTATATGAGACTATATCCGTTGTGGTCGTATACAGTGAGCCTGTAGGCGCATAGCACATGCACATCTCCGTCGTTCCACCGCCACTTTCACCTGCATCTGAATTGGATACAGTTAAGAAGCAATAGAAAGCAACAAGTTTACATTGCCTCATCATTACACAACGCATCTCCCATATTCCAGTGAATTAGTCATGTTAGTTTGTTGCACTGCCATGGTTGCTAAAATAAAAATTATAAATACGACTGGCTAACTGGGCAGATGGAACAAAATTTGGCTTCAGTCAGATAGCGGTTGCTCTATTGAGTATTTACAAGATTAGAATATCACAATTTAGAAATTATTTATTAATTACTGAAAACTGGAACTACTGGATGGATTTTCAAGGGAAGGAATGAAATTTTTGTATATGTTTTTTATTTTTATTTACTGTGACATGCATCGATATACGATGCTGATTGATATTTGAATTCTTTTATTATATAAATATTTAACTATTCTTAGATTTTTTATGATTTTTCTGTCGATGAACGTACGTATTAACTGATAATTCCTCAAATATAATACAAATGCCTTTAACGTCAGCGGTTTCCTTACAGAAGTCAGTCATTCAATTTAAACACTGCTTACGACCTCCATGACGACACTGGAGACAAAGTTTTAGATATGCAAGATTTCTGTTTCGAGATTTTAACAAGTTGTTAAATTTATGGAGTCAATGAGACAGTTTTACACAGTTCCATCAAAATGATTTTATGTCCATGTGTGACACATAATTATCCAAACAGGAACTCGATTGACAACTTACTGGATTTTGGATCTAAAAATTTCAATTAGGCAAGCCTGTTGTAACTTTGGTTTGTTTACTATGCAGGAGATGGACACTTAACAATAAGAAATGGGTAACAGATCTTTAAAACTAACTTACAGGTTGCTGTTAGTATAAAAGGAATCTCGCATGGCTAATATTTCAGGCGTCATTACTATTAAAGGATTTTATTGATATTTTAAATTCTTTATCTTCAGGGTAACTTTCAATGCTGGCAATTAAACTATTTATACCGATTTTATTCTTCTTATTAATTACTGCCATGGTGCAATGAAACTGAAAGTTATAAAAATTGCTATCTTTGGTATACTGCAGTTGGTGCTTACGAAATTCTTCTTTACACCAACATAAGTTTTCAGCATAACTTGTATAGAGACGAAATTTTTAAATAGCCTCTGGCTATCCTGGAATAACTTTCTCTTTTTTTTTTATCTGTCCAGTGGTACAAAGAGATAAATCATCAAAAATTCGTTTTTTTCTTATACCATGCTTTACATTCATCTCCCAAAACGAATTTACTGCGATTTGATTCGTCGTGTCCACAAAACAATTTTCACACACGAATACAAAGGTATATACAGGGTGTCCAGAAAAGGACTCCCTGATTTCAAAATTAAATATCTCGAAAACAAAGATCGATAGAGGAATGCAGTAAACGGTATGTTTATTGTGACAGCTGTAAGAAGTGTATACAGCAGTGTGAAATAATAGTTTCAAAAGTTGCTAACAGATGTACGCTGTACAGCTCATATCAGCATACATAAGTGAAATAATCGTATGAAAACAATATTTACAAACAATCACATCACAATGTTTTCAAAATGTTCACCATTGGCACTACAGAGGTGGCGCAAACGAAGAATGAAATTCGCCATCACATTTCGTAGTGTCTGGACCGAAATGGATTCACATGCCGCAGAGATCGCCGATTCCAGCTCGTCCAGCGTGGCGGGATGCTTCGGGTAGACCATGTCTTTCACTGTGCCCCACAAAAAAAAGTCACAGGGAGTCACATCCGGCGAATATGGAGGCCAATCCATGCCTGCACCAGTAAATTCGGGATATCCCAAAGCAATTACTCGATTCCCGAAGTATTCCTCAAACTGCTGTATACACTTCTTACAGCTGTCACGATAAACATACCGTTTACTGCATTCCTCTATCGATCTTTGTTTTCGAGATATTTAATTTTGAAATCAGGGAGTCCTTTTCTGGACACCCTGTACATTTATTCACAGCCACAAATGATCCCAAGAATAGACTTAAATCTGCAGTGGGCCCGAAAACACCAATATCCTCTGAAATTTTCACCAATAATTTTGAACTAATAAGATGTTTCGCGTCACTGTTGTTGGGCCAATATTTCAGTATATGATTCGGATCCCATATGGAGCCGTTCTTCAAAGAACAGTGGCAACTTCATGTAGTATTCTACGCCACTTGTTACGAAATGTTAATTTACAATTATTAGCTGAACAGTATTCTTTATGTTTATTAGAACATAAAAAAAAGCTGATTTTTTTATTGCCAATGACAGCAAGTTATAGCAAGCGCGGAATAGTTAGGTGTGGAAAAGTATTAATGTCTCATCAGACTTTCTAAGAACTCTCGGTGGAAATTAGTGGAGTAGCAGCTACTGGTCAGATGCAGGAAGAGTTACTGACCAGGAGGTAGCGGCGGATACTGTAGACAAGTGTTGACCTTGAGCGTGCTCGGACAGCCACGATTAACAATCGCTTATTGGACTGTGCGGCGAGTTTTTCCCACTCGTTACATAGCAGTATGTGCAGAATTCCCCAATGAGTCCAGACAATAAGAGGAATGTCAAGACAAGGGGACTCCCGTCACGTTCCTTGGATCGCTATTACCATTATTACAACACGCTCACAATGTTACAATTCCACGTTTGTGCGAACCGCGTTCCTCTGTTGCGAATGTCTCATGTGACATGAACTGTTAAGATACTGACACTCCAGTACAATAGCTTCGTACAGAGCAGTTCCACTGAATGCAGCATTATATTGCCTAACTATGTCCGACCTAATTTACTTTCAGTTTTCTGTAAAGATGTAATTCAATGGTTTCCAATCAGCAGTACGCGCATCCCCAGGAATACGCAAAGTTACTTCAAGGGGTACGGGCGGTAAACTCTTGGCTAAGGAAATCACTGAGACACTCATTTTTTTTTTTAAATTAAGCAAAACATTACTGTTGTATAAAATATATTTTTATACATTTTTTGATTTTTTGTGGCGTTTGTTATTGGATTAAAATTTAATAAATCGTGAAAAACGGGTTTTATTTTTTGTTTATCATGTCAGCAATAATGTGTATGCGAGAATGAGCTCTTTCTTGAAAACCGTGAGTGGTGGTTTAACGGTTAGCGTTCTGGCCTCGAATTCGGGTTCGAATTCTGGTTCGAATCCCCGTCCGGGCATCCAGATTTGGGTTTTCCATGGTTTCCCAAATCACTCCAGGCAAATGCCGGGATACGTCCTTCAAAAGGCCATGTCCGAATTCCTTCCCATTCCCTGCCCCCCATCCTTTCCCGTCTCTAAAGACGTCGCCGTTAGAGAGACGTTAAACAAATAAAAAAAAAAATCTTTCTTGAAGTGGTACTCGTGAAAATCTAATTGGGAACCACTGAGCTAATCATTCCAGAATGACAGAGTTAGATTTTAGAGCAAAGATATACACAGAGCGACAGAGTTGCTGCCTGTTGTAATACATATACATCCTGTTCAACTGCACACGTGGCAAAATTTTGTGCCGATAAGATGCGACTCCGCTGGCGTACGTAGAATAGAACGAAGTAAAATTTTGAATGTTTTGAAGTAGGTGGAGCAGCGAAATTCGATACAAATGTATGATCTCCATATTACAGTAACTAATTTATTTAGATTGCTGTCTGTCTGCTATATCCACTGCGGCGCAATTAGGCGTATCGTGGAAAGGGTTGCCGTTGCTAACAGCACAGCGGGGTGCGTGGATAACAGGGGTACTTGAGCAGGTAATTACACAACTTTTGACAGGACGCTGTTTCTACATGCATTTTCAGGATGTGATGCAGTAAGCGGCATTCTGTTTCGTAGAAATGATCACATTTAATCAATTATGCAATTCGGAGGTTGTGAAAAACTGAATAAATTTTCAATGGATAATTGGCGTTTGCTTTAGTGGCCGATTCTCTTAAGTCGAAGTTTCTCCGTTGGATAAAGAAAATCAGAAATGTATGGACATTGAAGTATGAGCGGGGTCTGAACGAACCTGAAAGATTATAAAGAGTCAACAGCATTGAGGTTCCTCTTGCTGCTCGCTATTTGTGAAAATAGTGTGTTACCACACTAGATCTCTTGGAAAAAAAAAAATGTGTCAGCCAATAAAAGAAAAGGAGTTACAGGGACCATATGAAACACAATGCGGTAAGAAGTAAGTGTACCCTCCGTGTAGCCATCCACCTATGTCACGGTGGATGGCACAAATTATCTACTGATAAAGTCGTCTTTATACTGTGTGTCTATGTGTGTGTGTGTGCGTGTGAGACAATTTCTGCTTAACAAACCCGTATCTGGGGGTTGACATTGCGACTACATCGTCAACTTCGAAATTGTGGCGTGACTAAACGTGAATTTCGATTTTGAACAATAAGTGGCAAATGGCAGCTAAATAATAAAACTCTCTTCTGTTACAGATAGACATATTTCATAAAAGGATTCGGTTTACGTGTTATAACGTGTAGACAAATTTGAATAAAAAAAAGTGCACCACGTATGGCTGATTCTACCGAGATTAAATGAAGAAACGTGCTCTCAATGATTGAGCATATCAATAAATCCATTGCGAATCACTATGAGTGGCAGTTTTCTCTTAACGGTTGAGCTGATAAAGAAATCCATAGCAAAATTACTTTAAGTGGGACCAGATGGGTCAAAAAGGTACAAAAATTTCGTCCCATAACCTGCATGTCATACCACAATTCAAAAGTCACAGGGCAATACAATCGGTAAGTTTGTCAACTAGTATGAATGTTTGCAGAACCATATATTGTCAAAGGGAAAAATTATTGTCGTTTCTATCATGGTCATCGCGGGCGCGACGCATCCAACGTGAGGATAGTGACAACTCAATACAGACGACTGAAATAAATCTGTTGGAATAACATCGCAGTGAAAGTGAAACATTTCTGTCTATAAACGGACTGAGTGCTGAATGTCTTAAATTGCAATATCCAGAGTTTATGACTCTTTTTTTTATCTGCTTAACGTCTCTCTAACAGCGAGGTCTTTAGAGACGGGAAAGGATGGTGGGCAAGGAATGGGGAGGAATTCGGCCATGGCCTTTTGAAGGAAGCATCCCGGCATTTTCCTGGAGTGATTTAGGAAACCATGGAAAAACCAAATCTTGATCCCCGGACGGGTATTCGAACCGCCGTCCTCCCGAATGCGAGGCCAGAACGCTAGCCGTTACACCACCACGCTCGGTAGAGTTTATGAATGCGAGTTGACCGCATCATTACCGATCCAGTCTTATGACGATGTGATATCACAGTTTTGTCTTAAATACTGGTGAGAAGTTAGAAAATAGCTATTTCTATTGGTATATGCAAAATGTAATGCCGTCGGCGGTGGTGCAATTTACAAACAAATTTCGTTTGCACTATCGCTTTCGAATTGAGAATAGTGCAAATTTCTTCAGGAAGCTCATTATTGTCTGTTACATGAAGGCGCCTGCGGGACATAATATCAGGATTTTCTTGAAATCGGTCTCTATTCGCTGACATACTGCGATAAGATAAATATACACTTTATTATGTCAAGATGGGCACATCTGTATTTCCCCTACGATCGAAACGTGCCCATCATGTATCGTGAAGACATGCCAGAATGTCCACTTTGTCGTATATATTAGAATTGTTTTTAATCTGGATTATGAGAGTTGATCAGTTAGTAGTCACATCATATATCGTTACCGACAAAACCTACATACTAATATCAACGATACCCGAGTGTTATTTTCCCACGTACTGTGAGAAGAGTTACCACAACTAACATAACGCTCGCTAAAGCATCCTACATACATACATTTCGAACATGGCATTCGGTGAGCATGATTAGATATTGAAGGCAGTTCTTCAAATACAGGTATGTTCGATGTATAAAAAGTTAATTTACCAATGTTAAATTTTCTATTGTCTCCCCCTCCTTTCTTGTGTTCGTCGTTCAATATTTATGTTTCTTCTCCTCCAGTCTCATTTTGCTAAAATCCCCTCCGACTAATGTTTCACTGATCACAAATACTGAAATTAATTTGATTCAGAAGTATAGTGTTTTAAGACAGGAATCCAGTTGTGTCTGAAGAGCACATATTGTTTTCACGGTAGACAGTGATGACACATGCGTGTTAACCACGGCGCACCTGAAAGACTGTTGTTATGTTAAGAGCTGCCGAGTCGACGCGAGCGATTGTCCACGACGGAGTTGCTAAACACTCACTTGTCCTGCAGCCAGGCAAGGTCACCAGGAGGATATGATAATAAGCGAAGGTTCTGAAGAACGAAGTGGTAGCCAAGTTACTAAACATATGCATAGTTGAGACAGATATGTATTTAGTATTATTGATATTGATTAATCATCTGTGCAGTCGTCTTCAGTAATATAACTGATTAAAGCTATGATACACGTAAATCTGCTTAAGTTGAATCTGAGTAATACAGGTATGATGAAATTATTCCTAGACTTGTGTACAATGTTTTAATTGCCAAAATAAACTTACAGTAAATTCAAAATGTACATGACAAGAATGGGGTTTTACGATTGGTAACGCCTCAATTTTCTCGACAATTGTGTAAGGGCTGGCACAAATAAACCTTCAGAAATCTCACTGCTACTCATCTTAACTGTTCTGTAAGTAAACCCTACTCCCACGTCCACGAAAGCGAGAGCAGTGTGCATCTCCCCCCTACCTATTACCTATCACGCAGAGCACTCCTTTGCTGGATAACCAATGGACACTCCACCTGGAAACCTACATGGGAGCTCCGAGCCTTAAGGTGGAGGCTTCTGCAAAAGGCTAATAACCCCTGCTGGTTGAAAAAAATAATGGTTTATCCATAATCTAAGGAAATAATGCTGGTAGGGCTGATTGCTAAATAAACACGATATATTAAGGACAAACGAACAGTATTATAGAAGGCTAGGAATAAGAATCGTGAAATGGAATATTTAAAGTTTAACAACTGAATAAAATGACTAATGAAGAAATGAAAATGCGTACATAGCAGCACAACCTGAAAGAGAGAAACTGGAAAATAAAATTAAAAGAGTACAGCGAAGTATAGTGGATTTCTTCAAATTGCAATTATGGTTAACGTTGAGTTGACGGTGAGCTAGAGGTTTAAACATGAGGAAAGAGTGAGAAATTCTACCACGAACTGGTAGAAAAACTGATAAAAGTTGACATGACGGAAAGTATTTTAACAGATGGAGACCTGGATGCAAGAGCAGGTGACGTACAGTATTTACATAAGGAGTAATTGGAGTTTTGGGGATTAAGAAATAAATGAAAATAGTTGCCAATTAAGACAGTCAGCAACATCTGACTGTACCTTATCTTTCTGAGTTGCATTAATGTGTTTTAGTAGTCGTTTGTTGACCAACAATATCTTTTTCTATTGTAGTGATGCATTATCCCAATATTTCTGTCGTGTTTTAGTTGTCAGTTGTTTTGCATGATTTCTCTTTATTTTGTAAATTTCAAGAGTGGGTGTTTATAGATATGGACTGTAAGTTGCTTTTCCGTTCTTTATTACTGTTTGTATTTCTTTATTCTATTATTCGTCAACCTTTCCTTTTTCTGGATTCTATTTTACTTTCCTTATAGTTTCATTGGATCTTTTTTCTACACATTGCTTTGTAGATTCCAATTGTTCGTTAATATTGCCTTACTTTCTTGTTTAATAATCCAGTAATCTATTTTAGATAAAAATATTTTATTTTGATTTCTTGTAGAGTTTCCCGTAGACCTAATTTTATTCCAATTTCTTAAATGTTATATTTCAGATATTACCATAAAGTGGTCTGTTCCTATTCCTACATCACTTGGTATCAGAAATCCCTTTCATGTTTCTGTTTACTATAATACAATCAATGAGAGGTCGTTGTCCTTTAGATACTCATGTGTATTTTTTAATTTCTTTCTTCCAAAAGTAAGTGTTTGTAATCCCTTAAGGGACTGCTAGTCCCCCGCGGGAAGCCTCCCAAGCTGTTGGATACAGGAATTCCTCTCAGATATGGATTATACCTAGGATGTGAAATACTCAAGACGGACCAAAGCTAGCACACAAACATATCGGCGACTGGCATCCACGTTAGAATCGGTAGAAATAAGGGCAGAGGAGACTGCTTAGCTATGCTCAAAGCAACTCATCTTCACTGGCGAGTCATGGAGCCATAAGACGGTACCTCAATCACAATGTCGCTCTGCTATATGCTGGTAACTTATACCATACAAGGGACATTGTATTAACTTATAAACTTCGCAGACATGGAAAGCCCGACGGACAAGCAAGACGACGAGTAAAAGGAAGCTATATTTTTTTTAGCATTCTTATTTGTTTTCAAGGTTTACAATTGTTTCTTTTGTTAAAAACTTTCTTAAATGTTATTTTTTGACGTTAGACCAATTATGCTCTTAACTCACATCTAAATTTCCTCCTTGGTCAAAATCTGTCTTAGTCTGTGAAGCCGAAACACGCATCTGTACTTGTTAGTGATTTTAGTCTGATATGGGACTTATTCACCAATTAGTTCGTAACTTTTTCATCATAGCAGTCCACATTTAACTAGGAAGTAAGTCAAATATTTATAAATTTGTTTTCATAGTATTCTGAATTATATATCTAATTACAGCTATCAGTCTAATTCACAATGGTTAATATTCACAAGTAGCTAAATAGTCACTAAGTTTTATGAGGCTCAAACTGGCATTTGTGGCTCACACTGAATAGTCATTAGAGAGCTAGCTTTAACACGATGTCACCGGAAGTTCGAGAGGTGGTGGAGTTGTGGTTTAATGGAATTTTTTTTGGTTAAGGCTTACGCCTCGTCGATGTCGAGGTCATTAGAGGCGAGGAAAGGACTGGGGGCACGGAACGGGAAGGGATTCGGCCGTGGCTTTCTGAAGCGACAATACCGGCTAATGGAATTCATGCTGGTACTTTGTCTCTTCACAACGGTATCCCAACCTGTCCTTACAGGTTTTCTATAGCAAGTGACAGTACTCCCAACCTAACAAATATAAAGACGTTCACGTCAAAATAACTGCAGCTTCTCTCCAAGTTTTGAAAAAACGTAACATACTTCTAACGTGTTAATGCTTTTCTTCCCTTCGATTAGCGTTGATAAAAAGAATATTACACCCTCAGTCAATGCTAGTAAGACAGCAAGAACAAAATGACATGAAACCGAGTCGCGAATACCGATGAGTAAATCAAACATCGAAACTTGTACCTTGTGAAATTGGTTTAGTGTTTTATGCTAATGCTTAACATTTATTACCTAGTCAGGTTATATAGTCGTATCAAATCAATTATGAAGCCAACTCTGGTAAAAAGTTTAATATGATATTTGAACACGTGACTACATTAACCAAGGCTAGTTGGAATAGTGAGGTGCTTTTCACCCATGTATGTTGGAACAATTTTATTAATGTTTCTCAACCTGTAACCGAGTGTCAAAAATCTTAAGTTGAAGTCACCAACCTTGATAGATACTGGACTGCCGAACATAGAGCGAGGCTAACATTCAAGCCTCGCTTTCGGGAGGATACAAGTTCGAATCTTCCTCTGACCATCGAGATTTCGGTTTTCTATGGATTCCCTAAATCACCCTAGTTGAATGCCGGAATTACTACTCCGAAAGGCGATGATCGAATTCCTTTCTGTTCCTTGAACCCAGTCCTTTCCCACCTTTAATGTTTTCGACGTCGATGAAGGTGTAATTAAAAAAAAAAAAAAAAAAAAAACCATAAGAAAAGTGTGGCTGGAGATTAGTAAGGGAAAAAAAGAGATGATATGTATTTATGGAGAGAGATTGGAATTAGTTTTTAAAGATTTTGAAGTACATCTCAAACTGGAATGTAGGTGGCCGTAACAAGTATTGAACCCTACTGGCCAGTCCAACTGGTCGCTGGATCTGCGAAATTCTGATTGTTCCTAGCACATAATTCTTTTATCCGCAGTGAATGTTTTCTTTTTAAAATGCGCAGTTCGTTTCTTTTTCGGTTCCAAGTTTATTCCTGTATTCAGACCACCGATCTGAAGAACTCTAGTTACATATTTTTTCCTCGAGATACGATGAAAAATCGTCAAGGAGAAATCAAAAAGTGTATTAAGGTCGTCTGTGAATGTATGTATTTTTCATGGTCTGCTCGAAGGTGTTCCTCACTCTTTTCTCTGGAGCATTCGCCATCTGACCTCCTGTGTCCTAATCGCAGAACGATCTGTTGTTTACATCGACATTATAAGACGAATGGGAGGTAGTTCCGCATTCGAAAGCGTGGAGTGCCACGTAGAAATCCTGATCGGATATTGCGCCGTTGGTTTCCAGTATCGCACGCTTACGGAACAATAGAGCAAGGACAACCGGAAACGGCGTTAACGACCGCGGTAAGGTTCCCTTCCTGGAGTATAGCACAGTAGGACGACTGACTGAGGGTAGGCTCGGCCTTGTTCAGTCTAGCCAGTGCAGTGACGCCTCGCTATCCAAACTCCAGGCAACTCGCATCCTCAGTTTATTCATCAAGTTGTCATGATAATATCGACACCGAACTTGTTCCGCGCTGACGCTGGAGGTGTAAACCCATTTACTAAAGTTATTCTATCATTATTTGAACGATCATAATGTTTTGTTACACATTCAGATGTTGAATTCACAGGGACGCGGGTTAGATGCCCAGTCTGCACATCCAGATTTTTGTTTGCCAATGTATCTCGAATCCACTTTAGGCGAATGTCGGAGTGGTTTCTTCCTTTCGGTTAATTCCCCCCCCCCCTCCTCTCAAAGCTCTAACGACCTCGTCATCGACGAGCTGAATACCCATAGCTTTTGTGAGATAACAACCATAGAGTTAGTTAATTGTGAAATAACTTGTGTGAATAATAGTATAAAATAATATGGTGGGATGGTTAAGTTGGCTAACATGTAAGGCAAAGTGTTATGCAATGAATATCGCTGACTGCATCTATGGTTTTGTTTACTGGTTGTTATAGTAGTAGTTTTACTTAGAAAATGGTTGGATTGAGTTTTGTTAAGCTTGTGAGAGTTTAAATACTGAGTGTACAATAAAAATAAAAAAATCAATGTTGGATAAAACCGAAGGAGAATTATTTTAATGACTAATGAATAAAACTTTCTCAAGAAAATGGTCTGTATTAAACAACGGGGAGCGGTTAACGTTCGTCATTTTTGGCTTAAATCCAAAGTGCATAACGGGCCATATTAAACGGCAGAAGGAAGAATAAACCTCGCACTTTCAACTAATTAACTGGTCGTCGACGCGCCCTAAAGTCACACCCGTACTTTTATTGGAGACACCAACTTGTTTTCGACAGTGATTTTTGAGACAGCACAAGCCATGTCATTTGATTCCGAGTGAAGAGGAAACCATTTTAGCTTACTGGTAGTAGCATAAAAAATTATATAAAAACTAGTTAACGGCCACGCTTCACTGTTACTCAGTAATATGACAGCACAGTACCTTCCAGATCGGATAAAAACTGTAGATTTGTACGTCGCCACAAAACTTCTATAAGCAATTTTTAAATTTCAAACTCCAATCTGTTGGTCAGCAACTGTCAGATCGGAATCGGTCCAACGCCGTTTGAAAGGATATGTTATGGGCTCTCAGAATATCGCTATCCACTTTTGCCGATTTTCCTACAGTTTTCGAGATATCTGCAAAAAAATTGATGTTTTATAATGTAAATTTTGCTATAGTGATGGGGAAGTGTGTTTTTTTTTTTTTTTTGTAAACCTAATGTATACCGTGTTTTTCTCTTTATTTTAAAGTATACTTGTGCAAAGTTCCATAGATATTGGATAAAAACTATAGCTTTCTATAAAGAATATTTGCGAAAATTGAATGGGGTAAAAGGGTAAGGGGTTGGGTTTTTGTAAAAACAATTTTGACAGTATTTTTCTTTTTGCATTAAAGCGTACTTGGTGGCCACGTAGCTCAGGTGGTAGAGCGTCTGACTGTGGCCTGGACGACTTGGGTTTGATCCCCGAAGAAGGCGAGAATTTTTCCTCGAAGCTGAACGTCCAGAACGGCCCCCCAGGCCCACTCAGCCTCCTGTCCAATGAGTATCGTGGAGAAAACTTCGCGGGAAAGTAAAGAATGGCCGGAGCGTGGCGCAGACCCCGTCACATCCATTCTAATGGGAATGCGAGCTCCACCTCCGTGAATCCAATAGGAAGACGCACTAGCCGTAGCAACCCAGTGACCTTTACCTTTAAAGTATACGTGTGCAGTGCTCCATCAAAATCTGATAAATACTGTGGATTTCTATAAACAATATTGGAAATGGTGAAGGGAGAGAAGAGTTCGGATTTTGCAAACCAAACTTAGGTAGTATTTTTCTGTTTGTTTTAAAGTATATGTTTGCAATGTTCTATAGATATTGGATAAAAACTGTGGGTATGTGTAATGAACGTTGACAAAAATTAAAGCCATAAAAAATTGTGGTCCTGTACCTCTCCCGTACGACTTGTTTGGTGAACTTTGTAGAACAAGAAGAAGATAAATTGTCAGAGAATTAATTAAAATACCAAGTTAATATCTCACAGGATTATTTGTGATATATTTCTGGAAGCATTAGCTTAGTTAAGTGATATAAGTATCTGTAAATAAGTGGTTCTGCGTTGCAATCCTTTATCACTACTCTCAATCTACTGTACATCTAAGCCATCTTGAGTAGGTTTTTCAACTTCCAAATGTTGAATACCAAACAGTTCTACGCAGGTATGTTTCTGCAGTTTCTCTGGCTACCTGGACCAGTTTTTTCTTTATAAGCGAATAAGTGTACTTTTACTGTCTCGATATTATATCATAATGTCACATTATATGAACATCGTAGAAGTAGAACAAAATTTATATTTATACAAATAAATCTATGTTGATGAATGTGTTTGTAAGAACAGTATATATGCGTGTTGTTAGAATACGCCATAACCGAAGTCTTGCCGCAACTTCCGTATTTTCAGTTATCCTTTACAGAATAAATTTATTTTGCATTTAGCATTGGCGTATCTGACGCCAATGCCAGTTATAAAATTTCATTATGATGGTTTGCTGTGCAAAAAATAATGACTCCGCGATTATTATCAGATTGAAATTAAATTTTATATTTCGGGGTTAAAGTATACTTTACGACATATTAATTTTTTTATTTATTACCTTAATATAAGTTGTAGTTTTTACTACAATTTCAGTTGGTTTATCTGATGAGATCATTCCAGTTTAACGACCAGTATCCCGTTCAATGTTCGCAAGAGTGAGATAATTTAAAGAAAGAAAATCACGAGCAAATTAACAAGTACAAAAACAAACTATTTATGATTTTCCACCGAGATGGTAGGTTATTTTTTTATCTAATTGTTGGTCAGTATATAATTTGAATGCAGCTAAGAAACATCGTTTTTAGCATATATAAAAATGATAGTGTCATATATGGAGATAACTGTGTGTTAATTACTTTACGCTGGGTTATTCTGGTCTTATACAGTAGTTCGGAGAAAAAATAGTAATCGGACAAAGTTTTGGTTTTGAGATGACAGAACATTTTCTCGTTTTTACCGACTGAAACATATTTTTTTCTCTTTAGTGCTTTATGCTTCATCGAGGAATTACGGTCAAGGAATGGGAAAACATTCTGCCATGCTCTAATGAAGAATCCATAGCGGCATTCGCCTGGAACGATCTCAATAAGCCCTGAAACGCCGATATCTGGATGGTCGAATGGTGATTCAAATCTGCGTCTTTCCAAATGACAGGAACCGGCTTTACGGTTCACACACAGGATCGGTGACTGAATCAGATTTTTTTAACGTCTCTTAACAGCGTGGTCTTTAGAGTCGGGAAAGGATTGGGGGGGGGGACAAGGAATGGAAGGAATTCGGCCATGGCCTTTTGAAGGAAGCATCCCGGTATTCACCATGAGTGATTTGGGTAAACCATGGAAAATCCAAATGTGAATGCCCGGACGGGGATTCGAACCGCCGTCCTCCCAAATGTGAGGCCAGAAAGCTAACCGTTACACCACCACGCTGGGTATGAACCAGATTTCGATGTTTCGTGCATAACGAATACGTGTCCCTCTGCCTATTAGGGAGTTATTTTGCTATAGATTTGAACAATCATAATGCTTAATTAGGACTAATTGCACAGTAGGTTGTTGTAGTTGCTTTAGGGCGCGTCAACGACTGGGTTATTACCGTGTACAGTAGGTCGGAATCGAACAGAAGTTCTATCGAGACGTAGGTGACACAGCCACTATTAAAGCCGATAAATTTCCGGTTTTCTATACACGAAATGTGGGGTAATCAGACGGGTTAAATAAACTCAAATGAAGTGTTTAACTAAACATATACACTCACTGTCCGGTAAGTGCCTGAGTTTATTCCATTTAGTCTCTTATTTACCAGTTAAACATTTTAATCAGTATTTTGGTTATTAAGTTAATTTAAGGAGAATTTTAAATAATTATTGTATGCTGTTTAATTGCGTAAAGCGTGAATTATGCTTTACAAACACCTGGCAAGATATAAGAGGGGGCTTGCAACCTTAATCTCGCCAGTCTAAATAATCACTTAAATAAATAAATGAAAACTAATCCGTATGTTAAAATGCTCATTATAATTTCTATAGATCTTCTAAACACGTTCACAGTTTGCGGATACTGAAACTAAAGAATTTAAAGTGGCAAACAAATAATTTAACAAATAATAATTTGATAATTTAATAAATTACTTGCAGAAGAGTGGTGGTATGGTTTGGAAAAATAATCCTTGACTTACTGTTCACCCTGACTGAGGAATAAAAAACAATCAGTTAAGGAAAAAGAATTAATGTTTTTTGACATACAGCAAGCAATAATTTTCATCGTCTTTTAACAAAGTTAGATGCATGCAGAATATTTTAACGACTTACCGGTACATAGTCAAATTTTGTAACCAGAAATACAAAACCACAGGATTAGCTTAAATGATTTATAGCATTTCAAAATATTGTGTATTGAAAAGTATACGACCTACAAAGACGAGTGGTACATGAGAAGATACATAAACTCACCAAGTATCTGGTACATACTGTAACTGTCCAATGTGTGCGCCCTTAGTCACCCGGCACACATCCGAACTGTAATCCAGTTCCGTCCATATGGTCGACAACATGTTTTTGTCAATGTCCGTCACAGCAGCACTGATCCGTTCCTGTAATTATTGCATTGTTGTTGGCATTGAAGTACATTAACTTTGTCCTTCACATAACCCCACAAGAAGAAATCACATGGGAACAGCTCTGGCGACCTGGAAGGCCATGACAACAGAGGAACATCACTCGGACAACCGCGGCCTGTCCAACGATGTGGCAGTTCTCCGTTGAGAAAGTCGCGGGTGTTTCTAAATGAATATCGCGGTTTTAACGCTCTTTAGCATTGATTAAATAAAACGTGAAATTATAATTAATACATGCAGGAAAAATCACCTCAAACAGTTCTGTTTGTTGGTACCTGTGTGCATGTGCACGCAATGTTTCCTCCGTCATCTGTTAGAAAGCGCTAGTAGCAAAAATGGTGACTAGTGAACAGAAAACTTTTTGTGTTCTGCAGTTTGCAAAGACCCAATCTGTAGTTACTGTGCAACGTTCGTTCCGGATTGAGTTCAGATGTGATCCCCCAAGTCATAATAACATCCGTAGTTTGTATCTTTTTTTTTATCTGCTTAACGTCTGTGTAACAGCGAGGTTTTTAGAGACGGGAAAGGATGAGGGGTAAGAAATGGGAAGGAACTCGGCCATGGAATTTTGAAGGAAGCATCCCGAAATTTGCCTGGAGTGATTTGGGAAACCATGGAAAACCCAAATCTGGATGCCCGGACGGGGATTCGAACCGCAGTCCTCCCGGATGCGAGGCCAGAACGCTAGCCGTTACACCACCATGCTCGGTCGTAGATGGTATCATTAGTTTGAAAATACCTGCTGCTTTTGCAAAGAGAAGAGTATGAGACGAACAAGGGTTAGTGAAGAGTATGTTGAGGGAGTGAGAGAGTTTCACGCGTAGCCCGAAGAAATCAATTCGGAAGGCTAGTCGTGAAGTAGCAATTTTGATGACGACTGTTTGGAAAATTTTACGGAAACGCTTTCAACTACGTCCTTATCGCTTGCGCTTGTTACAGGCTCCAAAGCCTACAGACCATGGTTTACGTGCCAACTTTGCACTTGAAATGTTGTTGCACGACGATGAAGATTTTCTGGATCATGTTGTTTTCAGTGATGAATCGACATTTCACCTCACTGGACATGTGAACACTCATAATGTGCACATCTGGGGCTCAGAAAATCCTCACGAGATTGCAACGATACTCCCCTAAACTGAATGTTTTTTGTGCCATATCTCGGCGGAAAGTTTATGGGCCTCTTTTCTTTGAAGAAACAACTGTAACTGGTGCTTCCTACCTTGATGCTCTACAACTATGGCTATTTCTCCAATTGGTAGAAGGCGAACCAGATAACTTCATTTGGCTCCTAGATGGTGCACCGCCTCATTGCCATAACGACTTACGCGTCTGATTGAACGTCACTGTACCCGACTGCTGGATTGGCAGCAAAGGGCTCAGAGTTTGCTTCGCATGGATTCCACGCTCTCCCGATCTGACGCCATGTGATTTCCACCTGTGGAGGTTCATAACGGATCGTTTGTATGTGCCTCCACTACCAGCTGACGTACCCGACCTAAGAAACAGGACTGAGGCAGCTGTTACAATAATTACACCACAAACACTAATCAACGATTGGGAAGAAATGGAATATCGATTTGATGTGTGCCATTTGACGAGAGGTGATCACATTGAACACTTGTAAGCTTGTAGGTATAACTGTTAGAGTAGCTCTTCCATTTCATGTATTAATTATAATTTTACGTTTTATGTAATAAATATTGCAAAGTGTTTAAACCCCCGATATTCATTTAGAAACCTCTTGTATTTGTACTCAACTGTGGTGGAACCACGTCCTGTTGTAGAATGAAAGTCGAGGGGTCAGTAGTCAGCTGTAAAAACAACTACACCTGTAACACATCCAGGTACATTTATCGCATATTCTAACACACAAAATCTCTTCTTCTGCTTTTCCGCCATTTTGTCCACTGCTGCCGTCTAGCAAGCACGCTAGACACCAAGCGGGATTTTAAACTTGGTGAGTTTATGTATCTCTTCATGTATCACTCGTCTTTGCAGGTCCGTATATTTTTCAATACAGTGTTTTTAAACCCGGTGAATCTTTTAGGCTAACTTTGTATTATGAACTACAAGGGAAGTGTTAAAATACGTAGTCATATTGGTAAAGTGACATTTCTAATTTTCCCTTTGTGACGCCGTTTTAGTTCTTACAGCCGGTGAGGAATATGAAGAACAAATACTTTTGGGAAAGAAAATATGTCCGTCGCATTGTAGTCTATGAAATGGCAGCATCAAATGAACAAAATCATAATACGAACGGCTACAAGAGATTGAAAAAAAACTTTAATTTCTCAAACTGTACCTTCGAAAGTAAGGACTGTTGATTTCATATCAGTTTTCAGAACAATACGAAAGAAACCATCGTGACAATTTGATGCTAGGAACAGCGAATACCATTTTGAAGCGCTACCACTGAAACACGAATACGGCACCTTACATAACGATTATGCTACCACTGCTTGGATATGGTTGTAGTTTGTAGAACCTATACAAAACTACGTTAATGGAATAAACTGATTAATTAAAAACACGGATTATTCTGCCTCACAGCCAAAGTTTTTCAGGCTTTGTCGCGAATGGTGCTCCATTATGGAGGACAGTAAACAAAAGGTCTCACTCACGTTTAAGTTAGAATTTATTAAGTGCTGATACCAACACCGAAACGGAACACACTAACCGATCCACTGACGTGAAATGTACGCAAAATTTCTGTTAATGCTTACTGTCCCAAATTTCACTATGTAGTTCAGGTGTACATGAAAGCAGTTGCGAGGCTGGTGGTGCCTTATGAAGGCAGCTAGTGAGTCAGACCCTGCAGTCCATTGCCAGGAGGAGAGAGCCGCGTCTGACCTCAGTTATTTCTCAGTATCTCGCTGGAGTAAGTTGTTACCTTCAGACGGGAGAATGGTCCAATAAATCTCCTCCCCATATTATTAGGCAACTACTTTTTCCGATTATTGACTTGTTGACACTAAAGTAAGCCCGAGTATAAAAATCAGTTTTCGATAATTCGATATTTTAATCATCAGTCTCTAGCCAGCCATTAATCATAACATATTTCTACAGATTAAGAGCTATGCAGGCGAGGGCCGTTTGGTATCTCGAAATCTTGCAAATCAGAAGGCGAGCAAGAGAAACTTGTGTGCCTGGGCCTTGAATTACACAGTGTGTTAAATGGCTTTTAGTATAATTCTGTAGTTTTGATGTTTTTAATTTAATAATATCGTAAAACATATCTTTTAGTATATGTATAATTTTAGTGACTATTATTTTACAACCAGCGAAACTGATGCTCCAATTTTATTAAAAATATTTGTCGATGAGGGGGCATCCACAAATTACGTGAGGTATTTTTTCGGATTTCCGGACCCCCCCCCCTCTCTCTGGTGAGATTTCGTGAGATCTGGTCCGGGAGAGACCCCCTCCCCCCTAGAAGTCGCCCTCGAAACTTTTTTCAGACCATTTTTTGTTTTTAGATCTCACCATTCCAAAGCCGGTTACACCCCCACCTTTCGACGAAATACCCCCTTAAAATCGTTTTTCGTGTCATTTGTAGACTCTTTTTTTTTTTTGTTTTTTGTTTTAGCTCGAGAGTCCAAAAGAAATTTCGAAAACATCACATGAGATTTCCGCTGACCCCTCCCCCCTTTTTCCTCCTCGGTGAGATTTAGTTAGATGTCGCCGGACCCCCCCCCCCCTCCCCTCCTATTACACCCACATAATGTATGGAGGCCCCCTGACTTCCAATGTAAAAACCAAACGTGTGAATCTAACCGTCAAAATCGAAACTTAAAAAGAATTCAGTCTAATGATTGTTAGAGGATTAAATTCGTAAAATGTCTGTAGCTTTTAACAGAAGAGATATTTGCTACAGTTTTATATCAAAAATGAAAATGTTTGCAGCTATGTTTATACAGTCATGAAAGTTGTAATTCATCCGTACAACACGCGTGATATGAGCAGAAATTTTGTAAGTTTGCTGTGATCAATTAAAGTTAGAATGCGATGACACAATTCAATTACATATTTTTGATGTGAAACATCTATTGGAGCGCCTTGGGTGTGTAAGACTGACTCGTATGCCAAGATGGCAAACGGCATGACGTTCTCACACGCTGTCGTGTCCCGTCTCTGCCGCGGCTCTCTACTCCCTTTTGTCTGAAGTGCTTAATGATTTAAAATCAGAGACAACTACATATGGAACAACAAAATATGCCGTGTTTTCAAGATACCTCGATAACATCACGTCTAATACCTCAGTTACCATCGGTCAATCATTTCTTTAATACCGTCTAATATATCTTCAACAGATACTATTACAGAAATAACAGTAGATACATCAAATAATATTAAATACTTATATTACTAGCTAAAAGCAAGGCTTTGTGGAGACTCTCGAAGTTTCGTTATAAGAAATATTATATACAACTAAAGAAATTAATAAATAATCGTAAGAATTTTAATCTTTATACTTCACAGTCAATTATTCACAACATTTTGCCTGTATTTTATGATATGGTAAAATATGCCTGATGTGGTTCAAAATTAACAAAGTAAAGACCAAAATTTTCAAATGTTAACGAAATCTGATTTCCTACATCAATAATTAATATGCGACTGTGGAAGGATGTCCTTTATAAAATGTTACTGGTATGCACGTAATTTTTGTTTCAAATGTTTTTTGATTTACATCATCCAAAGGAAAATAAATACTTTGTAGAATTTGTTTCAAAACAAATTTTCAATGCTACAAGATTGAATAGCAATAAAAGAAAAAAATATTATGCGGGTAGTGGGATCGAACTTAGGACCCCCGCTCGGAAATACACCGCCTTAACACACACGATTAAACTAATCCGATTAACAAATCGTCTTCCGTATAGTTATAAGTCATTCGAGCACAATTTTTAATCCCCGATTTCTCTTAAACGGAGGCCCACCATGCTTTAGGGCAAGAAACCAAAGGTGACGTACTACGAGTATTTAGCACACTTGTTTGTTCTACGATAGCGATTTCCACACTGAAGAATTCTACTAGTCAGCATGATGGAATAAAAATATGGAAAATTATTGCAATTTTTTTTAACAAAAATAATGATTGATGGAACATATGGAATTGACGGTGAATTAGCATGCTCACTTCGCATCTACAGGAGCAGCAGTATTTTTTTTTTAAAAAAAAGATGTGCCACAAAAGTGTACAAATCGTCTCCTAATCGTCTCCTAATCGTCTCCTAGTGTAAGGGTTCGCCGTAATTAATTGATAGATATATTTATTTGCCTTGTATTTTTGCCTTTATTTTCTGTATATATTACTATAATAATAAAAAACTATATTTATATTATTAAAGAAACTCTCTGTTTTTATCTATTTTACTATGTATTTAATTATTGTTTTTCTTTAATTATGAATTCTTTCAATAACCATCAATTTCGGAGTTTGTTGTTTCTCTCTCTTTTTTTACATGTGTCATACAAGTTGGTTGGAAATCACATTATGGTAAAAGTGAAAAGAGATATTAGTTTTTATCGGAATTTCCCGAGGATATTAAGAAAATATGGCAGACCTTAAGAGCTGATTGTCAGAGGCTAATACACTTGACGTGTTTTTAGCTCAGAACTAATTCTTGATTCGAGGAAAAATTGCAGGATATGTCGGGATGTGAAGTTAGCTCCATTAACGATACTATCCGGAGCCACATTGTCTGTATCACCGATTATAGACTAGCTTCGCGAATGGATGGTGTCCGGTTTTATTTTTGGTGTTAATAATATAACATTAAAAAATACTGTTACATGGACACATCATTGCACTGGAGGTTTTGACGGCTTTACAGAATATAGTTTAGAATATAGTTTTATCGTAAGATTTATGAATTGCCAGCGTGGTGCAATATTAGATTCAACCGTAGGGAATAAAGATTGCGATACGGTCCTTCGCGGAAGTAAAGAACACCATCGTATTGCATCAGAAGAAGCGTCGGTTTAGCTATGTCTGTATATAGCACCCCGCCTAGCTTTTTCATCACCAGTCATCGTTGGAAGTAGGACGTCCGGTCCACAGCAAAGTTTTATTTTTCTGTCAGTGTTTGAGATTGGCGAGTGCATCTAATAATTTTCGGTTACCGTCAGAGTTAATCTATTGTCATACAAAAGTGGGTCACGTTAGGAAATCAATAAAATACCAACAAAATTAATTTTAGTCGACACTTGGCGGTTGCGCAACTATTAAAAAATCTTCACGTTTATCCTGCTGTTTAGATTCATAAACGACTTTGCTCCAGTTTAGAAGTTTTGTGTGAGCTATTAAGCACTTTTGAATAAAGTATTATGTTTCATGATCGCCGAACAAGTTTGTAAGTAATTGATAGGAACAGCTAGGAACTTTAGTTATTGGAAATAGCAAACTTCCAATGCTGCGCAATTTGTGTGTTATTGAATATAGTGAAAAGTATTAAGAAGCTTTAAGAACTGTGTTTGTTTTTAAATAAATTAGTACCTGGTGAAAAATCTGTTGGTAATCTTCTGATGGTAATTTAAATAACATATCGGCCAGCCAGTGAGTCTAAGAAATTGAAGAAAAGCTATGCATTGAAGACTTAGGTTGAAATTATTTAATCTCTAATCAACATTTATCATATGGTAGTATTGAGATTTCTTTGTAACCTTTTGTGAATTTCAGAGGAAGGTTTGAAGTAACTACCAACCGAAGGGAAAGTAACTTATATTTTATAAATTACTTGCCGCTATTCCAGGCAAGTAAGTTTACGTTAAGAAGAGCTGTTGAAGGCAAGAAATTATTTTTTTGTTAAATGCTCAGGCCAGAAGCTTCTTTAGGTTCCAGCGTGTGAGTGACTGTACATGTTATTCCTGAATTAAATTGTGACTCTTTCTTTGGCAATCATGGCGGCGTGATACAAATGTTAACCTCAAGGAACTATCTTGATAATCGCGCAGACATTTTTTAAAAAAGTATGAAAACTCACCTAAAAACTCCACAACAAAAACTCCAATACACGAGATGTCATCCGTCGGATGTTACGTTGTGTATATTGCATTATAGCATTGCTCCTGCGAAGAACGGCTGCATGAAATCCACTGGGTGTATTTTTAATTTGACCTCTTTTATAGTTACTGTTATTTTTTGATGTAAAAACTATTGGAATTAGACAATTTCGCGTTCTTCCCGAGATAATAGCGTAATTTAGTTGTAAAAAAAAAAAAAATGTTTAGAGAATTATGCCTTAGGTATCATGTATCTTACAAGCTCATTTTCTTCAACATTTTGCTTACACACTCTACCCGACTGCTTACTAGTAAAGAAAAGTGTGGCCCTTTGTTGGAATCAAAACACTTTTCACATAAACTAAAGTCTCTAAAAATAATATGTTATAAAATGTAACTTTTAAAATGTAACCTCTGCTGGGTTAGGAACATTAAAAAGTTGAGGCTCGATATTGTAAAGTTTGACTGTTAAGTACCAGTTTACTTGGTGATCTGTGTTTGAGAGACATCATCGACCGAAATCTTGTGAGGATAATTCTATATGTCATTCAGTAAGGTTATATCATCTATCGCTGAGATAATGTCTGTAGATATTAGGGATTGACGTAGTTATTTTTGGTATCGTCTTTATTTAAAGTGGCGAAGGGAAAGATTTGTCACCTTTTGTGTTTTCTTACAATAGTAGTGCAGCACGTGACTTTTTAGACCGGTATTAGAGGAGAAATTAATAACATTAAAAAATTACTAATGAAACGATAACAAAATGTATTACAATAGTAATTGCAAATCTAGATGTAACGATGTAATATCAGGGAAGAGTGAAACTGTAAGGGGAGTTGTCGTTGGCGAACTGCTGAATTGTAGTTAAGGTAGATTCAGTATCTAAGATCTATCTATCATTGTTATTTGTAAATTTTGGTGACTTCATCCATGCTGATTATGTAATAAGTTATGCCAGAAAGTCTGATACTCTTCTGAATTATTGTAGAATGTTAAAGGATATGACACTTAGCTAGTAGAATAACTGCGACGGAAAACCTTATTTGAGAGTTGGAAAAAGGGGACAACGGGCACAAATTGTGCTTATTAAGGAACTGAAAAGAAGCTGTCATCTCTTTCCTTTTATTATTTGCTCCCCAATACCACTAAGGTTCCAGAAATTGTTTGTAAACTCAAGTCACCCAAAACGATGCTTGGTTGTATACTATTTTCCAATTCCTCTCAGTAAGATTGCAGCTCTCGTATATGCGGCTAGAAGGAATAATTATTAACTATCTAATGAACAGGTGGTCAGTTTTCCATAATTTCCTTATTATTTATATGTTTTGCAAGCAAGTTCTAGCCGATATGTCTGTGGAATGCATCTTTGAGTCTAACTTTAGAAAATCTATAAGTAGTATTGTGTGGCCTGTGTAGTGCTTCCAGCTAGATAGCCGTGACACAACGCACATTTATATATAAAAAAATTGGTGCAACATTATTAATTCGAATGAATGAACTAAGTTTTAGATTAGAGCTGGATGTGTAATCAGAAATACTCATCAGTTAAAAAAAAGAAGCAATTACGCTCTAATCTTGTCGAGACTTAGATCGACCATTACTTTCTTCAACAACTGGATGTTGTAGTCCATTTCCTCAATTGCGAATTAATCAATTTTTATGAAGGTTAATGACACGCCCATACAATTGAATTTTGTTTTATTCTTTTTGTAGTAAGCGTTTCACTCTATTTACAGAGTATCATCAGCGACATCTGTTTGGTATTTGTACATTTAGTTAGTTACAGTCTTCTTAAAAACAATATAAAGTTCAATTGAAATTAATTTTACTTACATGTAGCTTTTTTATTTTATGCTCTTATAGTAAGGGTTTGCTTCTCCGTCTAGGTTTTAACATGAACCATTGTGGAATGTTCCTAAGATACACAACACTACACTGCACCGACCAGACTACACAGTATCACTATTAAAGTTACTATCATTATCGCTTTCAAAACATGTGAGTGTAAACAGTGTGTCTTATTGCTTGAAAGAGGTTGTATGCCGCAAACACAGCCTTATCATACACAAGCTAAAATAGTTCGTGTCAATGTAATATAAGCACCTTAGAAGTTGACACTGAGCGTTATTAATTAAATTCAATAATATTTCTACAAGAACAGCGTGTTTTTCATTTCCAGACTATGTCAAAATACCTCTTAATTTGTTTATCACAGCTTATGGCTTGCATGTGTTGAAAAAAGAGAATTTGGACCGATCTAAATAACACGCCGTCATTCAATGCCAGGATAGTTTACATGTGGTTACCACTTCAGGATGAGCTCACATTTTGGAGAATCTGACAGATAAGCACATATTTGGCAACCCTGCTCATCAGGTCTCAGCCATCCGAGACCATAAACACGATGGACCACTTACTAATTATTATTATTTTTTTTTCAGAAATGGGGCTTAAGTCAAGGCACCGGAAATCAGCGTCTTTCTTTTTGACGATCAGTTTAACCCGCAAGTCTCTTCCCCACTCAGATACACGCTGAACGAAACTGGTTACATTGAAAATCATTTGCTGATGGCTGATTGTGCATCACAAGGAGAATGGAGATATTTTGGGTTGTTCTCCTCCTGTAGACTGGACGCCGTGCTAAGCCCCACGTGCCGTGTGTAGTCGGAAGTGGCGTGGATACTGTTTCCGCGGTAATTGGCCACGGCGATCTCTATCGGACTTGTAAACCTTGCACTACTTCGCTCGCGAGCAGATTCTGCGTGACTCGATTTGGCCCCGTTCATTACTGTCTGACTAATGCTGTATCTGGCCTGAAAAGAAAAAGGAACTGCTAATAACCTAGTGCAAAGGACTTGTGTAACGATATGACTTCACACGCTTATTGTTATAACACCATAGACAGCCGAAATAATCTTGAAAGCTGTCATCTAAGTACATCAAAGTGATTCCTGTAGACTTATTTAATGTCCTTGACAACATTTTTAGAGTGTTTTTAAGTAGTCCGTAGTCATTTTCTGAGAACTAAAAATATAAGTTCCAAAATGAGATCTGCATTGCCATGTTGTCTATATGCGGAGAATGTAACATACAGTGTTATATAAATAGTCTTTTCCAACTATTTCAGAAGGAAAAAAATTAATTTTTCTCCAAAAAGTAAAAAATAAATATGATTACACATTTGCGCACAGTATTTACTGATTTTATTCGGAGAAGTTCGTATCTCGTTAAATGAAGTTATTAACATGAATGAATGCGTAATGTCCAATTAATTGGCTTGCACCAACTCTTAATACTGTCTACACGAAAAATGTAGACTGACGTTGTTTGTAAAGCATTAGTTTCCTCAGTCAAAATGTTTTGCATCCCCATTCACAGTAGCCACATTTAATGGCCAATAGATTTCTGGAACAAAGAGCGAGGTAGAAAATGTAGTGCTAAAAACCGAACCCTCAAAACACGTGTTTTAAAAACATTCAGTATAATCAAGCTTTGTGAAACGGCATAGACAGTGCAGCATCTGACATCAATGAGTTGAATCCAACGGAATGACCCAAACTTATATCTTCAAAAGTCTTTCCTCCTAAAACAAAGTTAGACATTGTGCACCCGCCAACGTTACAGAGGCACTTCGTTGCAGGACGATGTGCCAATAGTTATCTAATAAATTGGATGAAAAATAAACGTCTTGTTTCAAAAGGATATTAATATTTTTAATTATCAAACAAAGAACTTGGAATTGCTTTTAAAATTCATAGCTAAAGATAAATTTTGACATAAAATGCTTAAAAGTTTCCATGAGTTTTAACGAACGGTTACTGAGTTAAATGACTTCAAAATCGGACGATTCTTTTTTATATACCCGGTATCAACTTTCCTATAGAATCACAGTATTCCGGCAAGGCCCATGAACTAGAACTGTCAATCACCGCTATTATATTATTAACTATTGTGTTAAATAACTATCAGCACATTTGCATAGGACACCATTATGGCCCCCTCCCCCCTCCACCCCTCCACCCCCCCCTCCACCCCACCACCCCTTCCCCCTCCCCCTCCCCATCCCCCTCCTCCCCCACGTAGCCCTACGTGACTTTTGACTCTACCGCCCCCCCCCCCCCACTCACAGCACGTAGCTTTTTTTCCCTTTTGATTCCAGAAGACATTTTGTACTGTTTTCTCATGGCAGACTATTGTAAATTACATACGGAGATAATTGACTGAGGCGAATAAATATTCACAAGCTGTTGTGAGTTCTGTTCTTCTTTTCAACTGTGACAAATGTTATGAAAGGAAAGCTACGTGGCCTGGCTCGGAACCCCCCCCCCCCCCCCCGTCTCTCCATGTAGCCCAGCGTAGCCTTCCAGCCAACATCGCATCCCCTGGACCGAGCCACGTAGTTTGTGCACGGTCCCTTAGGAGCGCTGAAGGTTTCACACCGTTCAAGGTTTCAGTGAGTGGCCAATAGAGCATAACCTCCCAATCCACGTTGCTAACACACATGTATCGGATGTTTCATGACCGGGGTCGACGGGTGACGGAAAGGACTCCCGCCTCTTTCCGGGACCCCCAACGACACGACACTGGGTGCGACATGCGTTGGACGCTCACCAGCTGGGGACCACGTGTCTACACCGGCAGCGCGGCGACCTCGCCTACAGTGCGCGACTTCAACTGTGTTTGTGAGTGAAGTGTACGCATCCCTATCTGGGCTGCAATATTAAAGCTGCATTACCGCCCTCGGCTGATACCAGGAGCTGGACTACTGAACCGCTACGCGATGGTAATGTACTTTTGGGTGTTATCGCGACCACTGTAATCTCGTGTGCTCCGACCAGAAAACACCCTGTAACGTTGGTAATTGCAGACGGCCCTCACCTGCATTATTAATCGCGGTGCCGCTTGCGACAGTGTTCATGCTCACTGACTGTTTTAAGCTAGCTAACCGAGGCTCACAGCTACCGAGAACAATAACTTTATTACAATCATTGCAATCTACCTTTTAATGTTTAATGTTAATGTTTAGATATTTTCTTGATTGTTTGTGTTGGAAATACTAGTCAAGGCACCCATGTAATCTTTGTAATGAAGCTTTGTGTAATTAAATATTGCAAAGTGCAGTTGCCTGTGATTCTGTGATTAATGATAAGAACGCTCCTATCCCGAATATAAATGTTGACCTGGTATCTTTCTAATTTATATTTGTCTGGTAAATTAGTAGTGATTGACAACAATAAGAATACCCACATACTGTTAACAAAAATATACATCCATTAGCATCGTTTGCGTATCTTCATGTATTTACGCTTTAAGTTCAGTAGCAAGACAAAATAATGTACGCTATTTCTTTTAATATATTAATAAATTAATTTTTTAATTTAATCTCATTTTCGATTGAGCACACGCTCCGATGGCAATGTCCTTTCACTCCTAACTTCCCATGAAATGATCTTTCACCACCATTTTTGCCTTTTATGAATTCCAATTCTAAACTCCTTCAATGTTTCCGGTAAATTGTTCATCATTTCCCTCGGTATTTGAATACCTGACTCCCTTACCAGCAAAATAACATTTTCCTACAACCCTTTCGTCGGAAATCAAGGATCAGCTTATATTCAGATCCTGCTACCAATCTCCATCCATACATGTTAGCGATTATAAGTCTTATGCAATGCAAATTCGCTATTTACCCATCTTCTGATTTACAAAGATTCCCAACCCAGCTCTTTTATCAAATCTGTTACGGATTAAGCGATATGGTTGCTTCGTCTTGCACAATCCAAACACGCTCTTTATCAATCTCAGTTTTCCAAACACTCCCAACCCAGTTCTTTTATCGTATCAGATACGGATTGAGCCATCTGGTAGCTTGTTCCTGTACAATCCAAAAACGCTCTTTATCCAACTGCCGTTTTTCAAATACTCCCAACCCAAATCTTTTATCATACCAGTTACGGATTGAGCAATATGGTGGCTCAGATGTTAAAGCGCTTCACTGGAGACCTGAAGATCCCCAGTTCGAATCCCGTCTCGGAGGGGATTTTCATAAGCCCTTCACTTCTGGCACAGCTAGCTGTGTAGTTTCCGTGAGTCTGATTCAACGTTAAACTGTAGATTCTCCGGTAGGATTACCGTGTTAAGTTAGGTAGTTACAGCGTCACAGAACTGATTAGTAGACTAGGTTGGGAGTCTCTGGTAGATAGACGACGCACGTTTCGTTTAAACTTACTCCCACTTTCACTTTTGAGTGTAGTGAAATACTTCTTCCACCAACCTATTTGAGTCGGAAGGACAGGAAAGATAAAATTAGAGAAATAAGGTGCCGGACTGATTCTTATATGAATTCTTTTTTCCCTCGTACCATTAGGGATTGGAATGCACAGCAAAGAGATTAGCTTTGGTGCTGAGCACCCTCTGCCACCCACAATTTTGTGAATTGCAGAGTATATATGTAGATGTAGATGTAGAAGAGGCGCGTTGCATGCCGAATTGGTGGCCGAACAATTTTTCGGGATCTCCCGGCTAACAATAGAATACGATAATTTGAAAGAAAAAGTTGCTACTCTCTTTTGTACCCCTTCCAACTCACGAAGTTGACAAACAAAATTTGGGTGCCACACCACTTCATCATATTGAAGCAGTGTTCTGACTAAGGCTGCGTAACCCCTTTCGCTCACTTCTCTGGTATATTTCTCCACTACCTTCTACTGTAGGTGACATATGAAAATTGAGAGTTCGTTTTGGTAATTAGGGGCGGGATGGGACTGGGGACGAGGAACGGGAAGGAATTCGGCCATGGCCTTTTTGAAGGAAGCATCCCGGCATTCGCCTGGAGTGATTTGGGGAAACCATGGAAAACCCAAATCTGGATGCCCGGACGGGGACTTGAACCCGCGTCCACCCGGTACAGCTATTAAAAACGACTTTTAACTTTCTAATTTTGTCATATTGCTTTCAAGATCGAGAAAAGGAATCATCAAATTTATTGAAAAAAATGATAATCAGCAGAAAGGTCGAAGGCGTTGACCACGGTCAGCAGGAAATTGCAAATCGCGTGATTCTGCTGCAAGATGGTGGTCGCTATCGTCTAGAGGGGGCATTCAGCTGATCGCGTGATTTCGGTCGTGCAAGGCCGGAGTCGCGTGCAAAGCACCAATAAATTCAAAACCATTCGTAATAATGGGTCAGTTTAATAATTACACCTGATCAGCGATCGACAGTTTGCTTACAAATCCGCAGGTGGAAGGTTTTTTAATGGTTGGAACATAGTCATGCACTAGGACACAATTTCCGATTCAAGTTGCATTTACAACCAACATACACAGGTCTCCAAAATTGGCTTTTCAAAAAGTAATAGTAGATATCGGCGAGCACAATTTCAGATTAGGAATCAATTTATTTGCTTTTCAGGATCCAAAACATGGGAAGGATTCGTTTTTGAACAAAAATTTGACCGGCGCAGATTTGGAAAAATTAATCACCATGCCTATTTCGAGCATAAAAGAAGATTTTTGTTTTGATACAAAAGAGATGCATGGTCCAAATTTAAAAAAAGAAAACAACTTTTTAATAATATATACATAATAAAATTATTAATGTTGTAAATTAATTTAAATAAAACGGCAGTTTCCAATAATATTTTTAACAATAAAGAGTGAAAAATCAAGTAAATATTTGTAGTGTGATTTTTACACTTCAGTGTAATAACAGATATATAATAAACTCAGAACGTTGTTTTCAACTAGTTATTTCTCAGAACGTTGTCAACAGTGATGACGCCTCCATCACAGAACTCTGGCACGTGTCTCCGCAAACACTCGACGCTAACAACAGCACTGATTTGTTGTTAACGCAAGAGCGTTGGGAAATAATCTTTTACTCCCCCATTAGTAAATTATTCCCTGTTTAAATGAGAAATAAATTTACAGGATGTGCTAAGAAATACATAAATTATTTATTTATAGGGAGCGTTAAGGCTTTGGTAGTAAACAATTGATATTCGTCGCTGTAAATCTACATTCTTAAAGACTTAGTTGCTACAGCTGTCTGTGTAGTAGGATTGTAAAAGAGGTCATATTTGCGGATATGGATGTTCATTGCTTAAGATCCGTGGTTGTCAGAGCCGGATTAAGACAGCGCGGGGCCCTTAGCAAATGTGAAGAAAAGGCCGTTGATTTTCGCCGTCCAGGGGGAAAAAAGGTTGCCCCCATCTAGCCTAGGCGCGTAGGTTAATCTAATCCGGAACTGGTGGATGCGGGGATGCGGATGTTTTGCGGAAGTGCATGCGGAGTAGTAAAAAAAATTTATAACTATTTAGATTTGATTATTTTATCAAAAATAAATTTAAAATAAAAAGTATGTTTTTTATGCCAAATCCTATATTTTTTCATATAATACTGCCTTATTGTTTTATGTTTTTGCCTAATCTTTGAACAAAAAAAAAAAAACCTGGGATGATTTCACAATTGAATTAAATTATTTACACCTGCCTAAAGAACAATTTTTTTCATATGAACTTTGTTGAGTTCTTATCTCAACTAATTCAACCATCAATCACAAGGCCACGCCACCGCAATTCTCCGTACCCGCCACGCACCTTTTCATCACTATAGTGGCCCATTCAACCACTCCACATTCGGTGAACATCTAATAGAAAACGATCACTTACCAACAGACATTAACAAAGACATGCAAATATTCACAATCAACAATTACAGACACAATACCCTCACTCTACAAGAAAACTATCACATACAAAAAGCAATAAAAATGGCAAGCAGGTACTGAATGACCACATAAACTTAACAAACCAAACACTGTTCAAACTGGTAAACATACAATAACCCTACAGTAAAACCTAACAAATACACTTACATAAAATTAGAAATAAAATCTCCCACGCAATTTCAAATCTGGCGCCGTCAGCGCATCACCACCTTTGACAGTAAGAAAATAAGATGGCCACCGAAAACAAGCGAATTATAGAAGACGCAATGTTTATATCCTGTAACCTGTACACAACAGCAAAGACAAGTGGCTGTAATGGAAACATGCTTTGGAGATAAAGCAAAGATGTGTGGTTACTATCCTGAAATCCACTAATGTAAATAGTAAGTGTAAAAATAAGAAAATGTATGAATTTAGCGTTATATCAAATAAGTTTGTAAACTTAATGTAAATTTTAAAATAGATTCGTCGCTGATGATGCCTCGAGGAGAGGCGAAACGCGTACGACAATAAACATACATATTACAGTTGCATTTGCGTCATTTTATTAATTAATTTACTGAGCAACTGCGGAAAAATGGCCTACAACAACATTGAAATAATATATATTGCAATATAAGCGAAACATTTACTATACATCTGCATTATAAATTACCGATGCGGAAGTGGAGGTAGGATTTCACGCGAAAGTTCCGCACTTGCCGAAGCGAATATCCGTTACATCCCTACTGTATAACAACTGCTCGGAATTGACGAGCATATCAATTGCTGTACTTCCCTCAGCTTCCGAATCTGCAAGACAGAGTGCTTCATCGAGCAGGGTCACAACAGAATTCTATTTTCATATCGAGAGTCCTTGATTAATTGTAAACAGTTGAAATTTAATTATAAACACAGCAATAATCAAACAATCTTTGAAATCATACAATAATAAATCGAGTTAGAATTTACGTTTTTCTAAATTATTTGTAATCAATGTATCCTATTCCTATACACTTTATTTATTTATTGCAAAAGGAAGATGTTTCTCAAAATCCTAAAGCCAACAAGGAATAATTTTCACTGTAGAGCAAAAACAGAAGAAAAGTTGTGATAAAAGAGGCTCTCTGAATTTTAAAGCGTTTATCTCAAGTCGCGAAAAACGATTTGCTCTCTACAATTGCCTTTGCTGGTTAATCCTGAGTCTACAAGGTATACCAATGTCCGATCCGATAGACTTGAAGTAAATGGCAATCGAAAATAATTTAGCATTGATCAAATTCACAGGTGATTGGTTAGTAACAAGAAAAATGAGATTGATTCCACCTGTACTGATAAATACTTCCAAGACTTTAAATATAGAAATATCGTCTTATGCCAATACTGATAAATTGTTTTCTGCATTTTACCGTGCGTCTGGAGAGTAGGCCAGATTCCAAGAACTTATTAGTAACAATATCACAGCTCCTAAAACTGCTAAATCATCATCATATATATTATTACTATAAAGTATTTTTTTGTCACAAGCCTGTATCATCCTTCATACTTAACCGAAATCAGTGAATGAGGTGTCATTTTGAAGCTTATGGTCTTCACTTTGGTCACATCATATTTTAAGAAATGAAGTTTTCGGAATTCGACCCGTAAAGGGCGAAAATGTCAATATTTCTACAATACTGATTTCTGTGTTACGAGTCATTTCTCTTCCTGGATACCTATCTGAAATCGTTTAATGAAGTATAATTTTAAAGATTAAGATCTCCGATTTAGTGACGTCATATATTTAGACAGAAATTTTTCGGAATTCGATCTTTAAAGAGCAAAAGTATCAATATTTTTGAAATTCGTTTTTGTGTCACGAGCGATTTATCTCCCTTAATATCTAACCGATATAGATAAATGAAATATCATATTAAACAATAAGATCTCCGCCGTGGTAACATTATATTTTAAGAAAAGAATTTTTAGTAATTCGTCCCTTGATGGGCAAAAATTTTTCTAAAATGCGTTTTTTGTATCTCGAGCCATTTATCTCCCTGGATATCTAACCAAAATCAATAAATGAAGTAGGATTATAAGGAGTGATGTCTCAGCTTTGTGAAATCATATTTTAAGAAAGAATGTTTTTGGAATTCAACCCTTAAAGGGAAAAAGTATAAATATTTCTATAACGCATTTTTGTTTCACGAGCGATTTATCTCCCTTGATATATAACCGATATAGATAAATGAGGTATCTTATTAAACAATAAGGTCTCCGCCGTGGTAACATTATATTTTAAGAAAGGAATTTTTCGTATTTCGATACTTAAAGGGCAAAAATTATAATTTTTCTAAAATGCGATTTTTCTATCTCGAGCCATTTATATCCCTGGATATCTAACCAAAATCGATCAATGAAGTAGGATTATAAGGAGTAATGCCTCAGCTTTGTGAAATCATATTTTAAGAAAGAATGTTTTTGGAATTTAACCCTTAAAAGGAAAAAGTATAAATTTTTCTATAACGCATTTTTGTCTCACGAGTGATTTATCTCCCTTGATATTTAACCGATATAGATAAATGCGGTATCATATTAAAGAATAAGGTCTCCGTCGTGGTAAGACTATATTTTAAGAAAGAAATTTTTTGTAATTCTACCCTTAAAGGGCAAAAGTGTCAATTTTTCCAAAATGCGTTTTTTGTGTCTCGAGCCACTTATCTCCCTGGATATCTTTCAAAATCGATAAATCAAGTAAGATTATGAGGAATAATGTCTCAGCTATGGTGACATAATATTTTAAGAAAGAAGCTTTTGGAATTCAACCATTAAAGGGAAAAAGTATAAATGGTTCTACAACGCATTTTTGTGTCACGAGCTATTTATCTCCCTTGATATCTAACCGATATAGATAAATGAGATATATCACTGATCTGTCTCAAGGCCTCATGCCTTAGGTAGAAAGCATGGAATGGTAGCAAAACTTAGTCTGCAGTTGTGCGCTGAATATTGACCACATCTTGCGACTATCGTAGAGTTCTAAGGTATTTCGGTCGAGGAAATTTAACCGTGATGTGTATTTAAAAAATAATTGGCTGTGCGGTTGTAATGTGAAAAATGAATTTTTCTGCTTTCCATGTGTTCTGTTCGGTGGTGAATTTAATTGGTCACGTGGTGGTGTTTCTGATTTGGTTCATTTTACTGGAAAAATTAAGACCCCACGAAAAATCAGCATTTCATATTAATAATGTGATTAGTTTAGCAATGCTTGGAAAAACAAACATTCAGAATCAACTTTAATTCTCAGTAGCATCTCGCTATTGTTAAACATTACGAACAAGTGGATAAGAACAGGTACGTTCTAAATTTAATTATAAATTGTGTGGGATTTTGTGGTGCTCTGAAACTTGCTTTGCAAAGACACATTGAAAATGATGAATCCGATAATGAAGGAGTGTTTCGTGAATTAATTCATTTCAATTCGGAGCTGGACCAAGAGTTGAAAAGTCATTTGCAAGGATCCATAGCATTTAAAGGCACCAGTAAAACCTTTCATATTGAATTGCTTGAGTGCATGTTGAGTATATATCACGATGAAATTCGGAAAGAAATCGACAATGTTGAATATGTAGCCCTTATAGCCGATGAAACCACAGATGTGTCATTTCAGTTTCAATTAGTTATAGTGTTGCGCAATATTGTTGGTGGAAATCCTGTAGAAATATTTTGGAAATTCGCGAACCCAGATGGCCATCATGCTAGTGCTCTTGCAGATTGTATTTTGCAAGAACTTGACACACTGATTGGAAAAATCTCCCGAAAAATTAATTGCTCAAAGTTAGGATGGTGCCTACGTAATGAAAGGAAATTTAAACGGCGTGTAGAAAAGAATTAAAGCCATATAGCCTCATTCAAATTTTATTCATTGATATCCACACCAGGTAAATCTTTTAATATCAAAAGCGGCTTCCATCAATGGGGAATTTGTTCTTTCTTTTTCAAGTACGTATCAAAGAATAAGAGTTTTAGATGAGATTTTGCAGAAAAGATTACCACATGCATCTCAAACCAGGTGGAATTTTCACTATCGAAGAGTCAACGATTTACGAATATAGAAATAATTTAATAGATGTAATGTAAACCATTGAAAACAGCGAAGAAATACGTTTGCCTTCTACCCTTCAACATGCATGTTCATATAAATTGTTGTTAAATGATAAGAACTTTGTTTTTTGGCTAACGCTATTTCACAAGATAATGCCACCTGTCGAAATAGTTTTTAAACAACTACAAAATAAAGATATTAACCCAGTAAAAGTTAAAGTAATTATGGAGACCTTTAAAACTTCCATTCAAGGAATTAGAGAGCAGGCTGATGATACCATAGTGATGAAATTGAAGGGTGTGAACAAATTCCTGTGAAAAGACGGCGATGTGATGATTCTGAGAACCAAAAGAGACAATATTTAGAAGTTTTCAATGTCATTGTTTCTGAAATAAAAACTAGATTTCAATTTACGGGACATCTCGCAGCATCAAATTTATTTGATGATGAAAATTTTAAAAGTTATCAAACAAAATTTCCTGCCGAACACCTCAGTGATATTGTAAAAGAGTACACGTTTTTGGAAGAAAAAAGATTACACGGAGAACTTGAAGTGTGTTATTCGAGACCAGAATTAAGAGCCATTTCAGGTGCCGTTCCATTTTTATCATTCATTATTGAAAATGACCTTACCTATACATTTCAAGAAACATAAAAATTATTAAAACTGTTGATAATAATGCCAATGTCAACATCAGAATGATGTTTTTCTATTATGAAAAGGGTAAAAACCTTTCTCAGAAACACGATGAAGCAGGACCGACTCACCGCTTTAGGCATGCTTTCTTGCTAAAATTCATTCGTGAGTAACATAAACAATTTCAACAAGAAAGTTATTTAGTTACTTGCCACCAAAAAGGACAGAAAAATGTACTTTTCGTATCGCTCGTTTTACTGCCTTAATTCATTGAGATAGTGACTTTTAATATTATTTTATGTGATTTAATGTGTAAATAAATCTTCAATCATATCATTGAATATGATATTTCTTCACAAACTGCTGCTGAACGTTCACTCTTCAGTATGGCGAGTCATTAAAGATTAGACCAAATAATTTGATTTTTACTGCATGTCGTTACTATATTGTTTGAATTATTAAAAAGAAAACACCTCTGGAGTTTCTTTGCTGAATATTGCTTTGAGCAATGCAGGAATTCAACTACTTGCTATAGAACCTTTGTCAATGCGAGGAGGCGATTTTTTTTCTATTTGTTAGTTCCTTTCAAGGAGTATTAGACAAGTTTATGAATACATGTGGCAGTAATCGACTCTCAAACTAAATGTTTTACACTGCGTAAATGGTGTGCCATTGCAGTCGTGGTTATTGAAGGCAATAGCTATGTCCTGTAGGCAGTGCGGGATAAAGAAAGTATGCGACCCCAGACATTCAAATTTCTTGGAGCCCTCTGTTTTGAAGGGGAAAAAAAATCTATATTTTGTAAGAACAAAGATAAGATTTCTTAGATGACAAATTAAATAGATCATATTTTTCGTACAACTAAACAAAAGAATTTTACATTTTATGATATTTTGAAAACTGCTTTTATTTCTTGCACTACAATGAAACAAAAAAAAAAAAAAAAAACAAAAAAAAAAAAAAAAATCATGCTTTTTATATTATTTTGATCGTTTTATTTTGGAATATTCTAGTAATTTTTCTTATTTTTATAAACTTAAATATATTAACTCTCACGGGGAGCCTTAAAAATGGGGAGCCTCATACTACTGTCTAGTCGTATCTATTGGGTAATCCAGAACTGCCTGTAGTTCAACTTCTCGATTTTTGGCTAATCGGTCATTGTTTACGCTTTGATCATTTATAATTAATTTCTTCAATAACAAAATTATTTCTTCAATAGGGCAGCACGCGCTGGTAAAGAGACATTCAAACGTAGTAAATGTTTAAGTTTCTTAGTCACAGCTGAACTTTTTCTTCCTTTCATCTTTCACTTAAGAAAAAAAAATCTAATTCGTCGAAAAATTTCAATCTTGTCATTACCTAAGCGTATCGCTTTGGCTGCCACTGGTTTTTAGTCTCGATGATATTTTCAGTAGTTCTGAAATGATTAATTGATCAAATGTGTAAACACCGGATCACAGCCTTTCGTTTGCAAGTGTCGATTAATAAACCTGTTCACATACAGGCTCTGGTATTCGTTGCCGACGAGTCTTCCGGAGGCCAACAGCAAAGGAACCAATAGCGAGATAGACCGCCTGCCGAGGCCTGATTGCCACCTCAATGCTGGAATTCAATTGGGTGCGGTTGGACTGCAGCCTGCCAAAAATATTTGCAGTTACCAAGACACTGTCCAGTCGGCTATCGCTTACTGCTGCTTAACATGCCAAGGATATCAAACTGCGTCATAATAATGTGCACATAATTCACGCGATAATACGGAACCGGTATGATGTGTTTACACAAATCATGTACTGAAACTTAATAGTAATAGGCATAATTTGTAATCATGTTTTCCAACCCGGCAAAAAATTGAGACATCGATTCTCTTGTGCAAATTTAAATATTTACGACGCAAAGCAAAGGAAGTTACAGTAGGTTTTTTTTTATTAATAGCTCTTCAATTAATTTTTTAATGCAGAAACATAGATATAAATCGTTATAATAGAATTTTGTAGTAATGTTTGTAAAATTTTCTCTTCATAATTGACGCTAACATTGGTGAATAAAATCCTTTGCGCCAGAATGTAATTTTTTGAGATATTAGCTCAAAGAAAGGTAAACAGTAATAACCAGCAGTAATTTTGGAGAAAAAGGATGTCTGGAAGTTTCTCTGCTATGACTGATCACTTCATTCCAGAGAGTGCTGCTGTCGAATAAAGGATGACATAAACATTAATTAACTGATAATAGTTTCAAATTGTCTTATGATTATCAGTTGTTTATGAGCTTCGGGTACAGTTGTTTTTACGTAGTTACAATTTTTTTAATTATTTTTCCTAGCTACGTGCGCCAATGAAACTTGTCTCTTCTATCAAAACCTGCTCTAAAGTATGAAGTATTATTGATTTAGTACCTCCAATACAAACGCAGAAACAGACTGTTTGGTGGAAGTAAGTTAATTTCAAGAGAATAGTATTAAAAGAAATATTTTTATATAAATGACCTGTCTGCGATAGATTTAGCCTTGACAATGTGTTTTATTATGCCTTTTCTTTATGTACATCGCTGAGAAAGGAGAGCTTTGCTTAGTTTCTTTGTTTCTAAAACAGCGTATCTAAAAATTCGAAAATTAAGCACTGACCTTTATTCTTCATTTTACAGATAAGAGATGTTTCTTTTATATTCTTATACTTACAAATTTTGCATCATCAATTTTTAAGAATTCTGAATCCTGCTTGTTAATTACACATTTCTTTCATTCCAATTAATTTACTACCACTTCTGATACATATTTAACAAAGAGGCAACTAATAGATGTGTTGTAAGCCTTGATCTATTTTCTTGATTCTGTGTTTGTCATGATTCTGAAATTTTAGACTTCTTTTTTACTCATCAACTTTAAGTTAACATTTCATGGATAATCACCTTACACTTACGTTTCCAGTAGACAATTAAGTGATTATGAACGACGTTATTATCTTTTACAGCCCATCTATTATTTTTCGCAGCTTCATACACAATAAATAAGTCACAATTCGTTTCTTACTTAAAGTCTTTTCTCCCTAGAAAGATAACTGGAAGCTCCATGTTGTGTTTCGGCATATTCCAAATAGAGACGCTGTACTGATATAAACTCTATGTCAATTGCATCGTGGTCGAAGCTGATGATTAATCCTCTGTTTGCTGTCAAACAAGAAGACACGCGAGGCGATTTTGTAATTAACAGCTGTCCCAACGTGACGGGCAACTTTTTACATTTTTTATTAATGGTCTCCGGTCTTTGTGACCATTAAGGTAGTTCGAATTTATTTTTTTCTAACTACTGTATCGGACTTTTGAAATTTGGGACACTATAGTGAGGATAACACCAGACGAACACATCACTTAATTAAAACCACGCTACTCTAGGCTGGACTCGAACAGGCGACAATTACAATCAGAGACCAGCGTACTAACCCCTATACTTCCAGAGCCGGCTACGTTTTTAGCTATTGAAGCATTTCTTCTTGACGACTTTAGGAGCGTGATAATGAACGATCTGACCTAATCTAGGGTTACTGATGCTCCCCTGTCTCTGCTGGACATGTGCAAATGTATTTTGTGTTATTCCTTTCTGTGATGTAAGTTATGCATTGATTAAGGAAGCCACATTATGAACTTGCACCTCTTGTAGTACCGGATATGTTTATAACCAACAACGATAGAGTCAATTATTCAGACGTCGGAAGTACTACCGCAGTTGGGCTGGAAAGTTTTTCTAAGGCGTTAATCTTTATTTGGAAGTTTTTGTCTATGTAGTTCTCAGAAAGAATATTTTGCACAACAAGACACATATAACTTTCACAATATGGTTTATAAAACACCAATATGTTTCATACAACATTAGGAAATTTTGTTGATCAACTTATATATATATAAATCTCGTGTCACGATGTTTGTCCGGGATGAACTCCGAAACTACTTAACCGATTTTAATTAAATTTGGCTTAATGTGTGTAATTTGGTCCAACTTAAAATATAGGATAGTTTTTTCTCGATTTATGACCTAAATATTTATTATTGCGAATTAAACGTTTGTCATAAGACAATAGTTTGTAAATTCCGATGGTGGTGAGTTAATTTATCGTCACAAGTTGGGTAACCATTCAGTAGATGGCGTTGTGTTTCGATTTATTTATGCTACAGTCTATTCCAAGCCATCATAAGATTCTAACAGATGGCTGTGTGTTAGTTTATCGAACCATCCCGTAGATGGCGTTGTGTTTCGATTTATTTATTCTCTAGTCTGTTCCACGCCATATGTATGTTTCTTGAATTTTAATTGTGCTGTGTATTGTGTCATAATTATACTATATTGTTGTGCATCGTTTGTGTGTTATTATACGTAACGAAAAAGTAATTATACACATGAATATAACATTGAAGAAAACGTTACGATAAATTAAAAAACGTGTAAGTATTTCTGGCTTACTTCTCATTTTTCTTCGTTATGGCCAGCTCTCCAGTATTCCTTCATTATTGCACTGTGTTTTCTCTTTCTCTCCTCTCTACCTTGGAATGCTGCAATATTCGAAATCTGCTTTCGACATTTTTTTTTTCTTTCCATACTGTTCACTGATATTATTTCGTACAGAAACGTGCAACCGGGAGATTGTGTTCCCAGATATATCAAATAATTACTTAAATCATAATTGGCTCAGTAATCGTGCTATTTTGGATTCAAAAAATGTTGACGTCGACGAAATTAACTGTTATCAGGCGATCTGATGTCTTTTAAATAAATAGACACTATTGTAGATGAAAATGAATCCGTAAATTTTCCAACTGAGTTTTTAAATTCTTTGGATATACCAGGAATGCCACCACACAATCTTCGGTTAAAGATTGGTTCACCGATTATTATTCTTCGTAATTTGAATCCACCTAAACCATGCAACAGTAAACGTTTGGTCATCGAAAGGATCACGGGATATGTTCTTCAAGCCACTATTTTGACTGGAAAGTTTATAGGAGAAATCGTCCTGTTGCCACGTATTCCAATAATACTGTCAGAAATTCCAATACCATTTAAAAGGATTCAATTTCCGATTCGTTTGGCTTTCGCTATGACCATAACTCTCTTGGCCAAACAATGTCCGTTTGCGGCTTGGACTTGGAAAATAAATGTGTCCCCTATGTGCAGCTATGCCTGCTCACGTGTGGGCAAACCATAAAATCAATTTGTATTAGCAAAAGACAGGATAACCAAAAATATTGTGCACCAATTTTTATAAATTGGAATAATTTAAAATAATAGTTAAAATATTTAAAAATCAACTTCATCTACCTCATTTATAAAACTGAAATGTCAATAAATAATTTATTTTTTATAAACATCAATTTTTTAAATATATTTTCAATTAATTAATTTGTAACAAAATGTAAATTAAAACATTTTATGTTCGTTTGTCCTTACTTTCAACTCTCCGAAACTCTTTACCAATTACTTTTGAATTTTCAAATGTACTAAAACGTTTTTGTCTTTATTAGTGAATATTAATTTGACTACATTAGGAAGTTTAGAATAACATTGATCCAACGTAGGTACTATAACTACTGAGTCACAGCAATGCGTGACCGGGTCAGCTAGTTATGATATAGAATAAACGACATCAGGCAAGATGTTTTGGAGTTACTCTTGTATCTTCTACTGATACAGATTTGTATAAAGCGTGAAATAGGAAAACGGTCTGTTCCGTTTACTTTCAAAGCCGTGACTGACTATTTTGAATTTCTTCGTGATTAACCTCGCGTGATGAGGTATCACTGGCGACGCAAATCGTCTGGGAAGTACCAGCGAGCTTACGCAACGTTACGCAGTAATGTGCAGTGAAACAAACCGGGAGTGTTCCGGATGGTGTGTTGGCGGTCCAAGCAGAGCGGACAGGGAAGGACGATCGCGCTTCAGCAACTACCACCTGCACAGTAGCTGCTTCTCGGGAAGGTGGCCACGGACAAAGCGCGGAGGCCTCTTGAGCAACAGGTGGTCCCCGCAAAACACCCTTCCAACTGCCTCTGGGTCTCTGCCATGCGCATGGGAAACTTCTCATTTATCCATATCACAAGACGAAAGAAAAGGAGGCGACATCATTCTGACTATATAAAAAAGGATCTACCACCATCTCAAAGAAGTAGAATTGAAAGGACTTAACGTGGAGAGGAGTATTGTTCCTATGAACGACTGAAATACTGGAAAAAGATTTCAAAATAGTTTTGTCGGAAGTTTTTGGTGGCTTTATAACGAATACATCTTGATATATTATTTTTCACACGTGTTATGTGGCTATAATGAAGGTCTATGACTGAAATGGGCAGGGAACGTGATTAGAATGTAGGATAATGACCGATAAAAGACCTGTCGGACGACCAAGAATAGAATGGATTGACTGCTTCGTCAAAGATCTTCCAGTGGACCATTGGATGATTTGCAAAGAGGCGTAGAAGGTTTACAACAATGGAAGCATTCTCTAGATGTAACATTCGGTCCACTGTTCATATTTTCAATCACAGCATTGTTCAGAGCATTCACTCCCTGAGATCCGATTGGGGAATAGAAACTCCGGATGATTTTACATGGAACATGAAGGAGAAAGTTCTTCTAATCTAGATGTTACATCGGGTGTACCTCAGAGAAGTGTAATAGGACCACTTCTTTTCTTAATTTTTATAAACGATCTCGGAGATAAAGTGTAAAACCGTTTTAGATTGTTTGCTGATGATGCGGTTATTTATATGGAAGTAAGAAATTTGGCAGATTGCTTAGAAATTCAGCGTGATCTGGATGTTATTTTGGCTTGGTGCGCTGATTGGCAACTTACTCTAAATTGTAAAAAGTGCAAGACAATGAGCATAACTAACAAAAAGAATCCACTTGTTCAGAAATACGAGTTAAACAATGCAGTTATTATTAATAAATAAATTACGCCAAAGAAAATTTATTAATATTATCAGCAATTGAGGAAAATGATCCACAACATCCAGATATTAATAAAGTTATTGATATGGTCGATTCTATGAAATATTAGGGAGTAACAGTACAAAGGAATATGAAATGGGACATACACATTAATTCTTTAGTAGGTACATTAAATTCTAGGCTGCGATTCATAGGTTGAATATTGAAAAATTGTAATGAACAAACAAAGGAGATAGAGTACAAATCTCTTGTGCGTCCACATTTGGATTATTGTTGTGCCATTTGGGATCCGTTTCGTAAGGGGTTGATCGAAAGTATAGAGAAAGTACAGAGAAGAGCCGCTCGATTCGTGACCGCTTGCTACAGTCCTTATGAAAGCGTCACAGAACTGATTAGTAGACTAGGCTGGGAGTCTCTGGTAGATAGACGACACACGTTTCGTTTAATCTTATTGGTAAACATGCGAACTCCCACTTTCACTTTCGAGTGTAGTGAAATATTTCTTCCACCAACCTATTTGAGTCGGAAGGACAGGAAAGATAAAATTAGAGAAATAAGATGCCGCACTGATTCTTTTATGAATTATTTTTTCCCTCGTACCATTAGGGATTGGAATGCACAACAAAGAGCCTAGCTTTGGTGCTGAGCACCCTCTGCCACCCACAATTTTGTGAATTGCAGAGTATATATGTAGATGTAGATATCCATGCCATCTGAACTTGGAGGGATATCCTTCAGAATCTTTAATGTAGTGGTTGGAAGGCGAGGAGCAGGAATTCGAGTCTGGAGAACATTCGGAGATGGTACAACTTCACTTCAGAAGAGGCTTTCTATGCTGTATTGTTACCTCTAGAGCTAGCTACTAGCTATGTGGACGCCAACCTCCTATAGTAGTAGGAGCCTTAAGAAGAAGATCGTGATCGAGAAAAGTAATTAAAGATATGTTTTCCTAAGTTTTTATCATCTTCACTAAAGATACTCACTTAAATGAATTTGAATGCTATCTTAATTGTTTTACTTTACATGACAATTAGATTTTGAAAGAATATTCTACAAATACGTCCACCGGACAAATGATGACTTCATTAACAATTTTTTACAATCTGTTAGATTAATGTCAATTTCATCATTTGTCCAAACATAGAATGTCGAAGAATATATAATATTTCGTATTTCTGAGCACCATCTAATAATTGCTGTTGGCCTATCGCCATCGTATTCTGTTGCCGTGGTTGATTTTTTGATATCTTGGGAACTTGCTTTCCATTGTGATATTATCTTTTGAAGTGAATTAACTTACTTATGACTACGTTGCTAATCAAATATCACAACTGAATAATTACTGGAAGTAACTGTAGCTATGTGTGAAGAAAATACATTTTGTACTATTACTACTAAAAACTAATATCGAATTGATGTTAGAAACTTGGAATGACGTATAAAAACAACTAAAATCTATCACGGTGGTGGACATGACGTCCAACTACTTGGGAATAATTTACTTATTTTTCTGCTTGTCTCGCTTTCATTTCCGCAATTGCACCAAAGAGAAGCGAATAATGCAAACTGTCTTAGTTCTCTTATTTTACACTTGAGTTTGTTGATTTGTTCTGATTATGAAACGTGTAATTCTTGAGACCATGCTGTGGCACCATTCCAGTAGTTAGGTACCTCCTAAATATGCTAATCGTGATGGCTATCACGTGACGGGGAAGATCTAAACTACACATGTCTTTTAGGAATGCTCTTCTCTTCGGAGGACTAAACACTAGGCACTGCTGTGTATATCTGTGTGAGTTTACCCAAAGCATGGTGCGTGACGTAACGAGCCGTGGTCACCCCAGAGTGACGGACATCCGGCTCGCCTTCGCGTCCACGGAGGCCGAGCCCTCCAAGGCTGCTCGCCGGTGGGTGTGGTGCGACAGGTATGCGCCGCCCGCGGCGGTACAGGCTGTTTCTTTTATGGGCTCCCACACTGTAACTTCAATACAAGTCGATATTTTCGATGTTGGCCTATAGCCATCGCAAGAACTTGAAGGAAGCTAAATTACGCATGTTCGCCAGTAGTGGCCGAGGTCGTTCAAGTCCAGCTTCGTGTACGGCGACAGATTTGAAGTTAGTTGACTTGATTGTGAAAAGAATTTTAAGTATCCCGTATTGGGCCAGAACAGAAGAAAATGTGAAGTATTCAGATCATCATCATCGAATTGTGTTTCAAAGATCTCGGTTACATCTCAAACCTCTCCGCAGTGCGTATGGAGTGAGAAAATGCGACACTCCTGTTGGTATTCGTCCTTCGCAAGCGGACATTAAACCTGGAAGTTCACTCAGCATTTTTCACAGCGTCAGCATCTTGATAATTCGTCAGATAAAGTTTGTGTATATATAATACGGATTCATCAAAATGATGTACGAATGGGAGTACATAACATGAACTTGTGTTTAAGTAACTCTCATGGACGGTGTTAGCAAATATCAATGTTATTGATACAAAACTCTCAGACTTAAAAAAAAAGACATATTTGACTGAGTAACAATTTACCAGTTATCGTTTCTCAGCCTTATAGGTAGCTTGGGGCTAGAGAGCTGAAGATACCTTCTTTGACATGGTCAGTGTCATGGGAGGTTTTGATGAAGTATCCTATATGAAATCTACACAACGAAGCTGGCTGTATGACCTAAGAGGCAAAATGCCATATCCATTCTGATTTCTGCCCTCAAATATTTGCTTCCGCTTTTAAAATAACCAAACCAGTAAGTCTTCTTTCTGCAGGTCCTTCATACATTATTTAACCCCTATCTGTAGTCCACATTTATTATGTAAATTAGTTATCCGCTAAATTTTTAGACTTCTTTAGCACCACAGTTCGATTTTCCTTTCCGAACTTCACGAAATGCTATACCCGGCTGTTACTCTTTTACAAAGTTATTTAGACCTAGGTGAATGAATGAAGCTTTTCAGTTAAGAAAAATGTTTTTCCTGTTATTATTAATCTGATTTTGGAGTCAATTTCTTCTGTCATCTGTTGTTGAACAGCTTATTTTTTCACTTATTTCGCTTATTTAGCCTTTTTTCATGATATTCAGTAATAAACCAATATCCCGATCTTTCTATACTATCAGGACAATATCTTTTTTTTTTTAACTGCTTTACATCTCTCAACAGCGAGGTCTTTAGAGACGGGAAAGGATGGGGGCAAGGAATTCGGCCATGGCCTTTTTAAGGAAGCATCCCGGCATATGCCTGGAGTGATTTGGGAAACCATGGAAAACCCAAATCTGGATCGAACCGCCGTCCTCCCGAATGCGAGGCCAGAACGCTATCCGTTACACCACCACGCTCGGTAGGACAATATCAGAGGAAAATTGCAGCATACATTTTTTTTCGAAACTTTACTATCTCAAAAGTTTTTTCACTTCCTTCTGTGCTTTCTCTCTGCATAACTATAGCAAAAGTGTTAAAGAGTATAGTCTTTCCTCCTCTTTCCAGCTCATGTTTGCGTTTCTTAAGCGTTTTGAATTACAGACTGTTTTAGAGTCTCGATATACTAGATCAGATTTCATTATCAAAAATATTTTCAACAAACGCAGCAACTGTAGCCATCTTATGAATTTATTTAATTTTTAAATTACAGCTGTAGGCTAGTCGACTGACGGATCAGTAAAGGTAGAAGTGACTGGATGAACACAAGGAACGGGGTGGAGATCGGTCACGGCCTTTTGAAGGAACCATGAGGATAGGAAGTTCAAAGGCGGTTTTATGGAAAATATTGGGAACCGAAATTTTGATCTGGTATCGAACTCGCTTTATAACAAATTTCAGGCCGGAATGTTAACCGATCTTGTGAAATAAACTGTAAACCCAGAAAGGCATCTCTTACTATACAGGTTTTCCGAAGTACAAACTTTCTGTAAAATAATTTTAAAATCTTTAATTATGAATTGACTTCTTGCTGTCATCTAAGTCTTTAGATACGGAGAAGGGTTAGGGGAAAGGAACAGGAAGGAATTCGGCCATGGTCTTTGAAGGAACCATGCCGGCGTTTACGTGGAGCAATTCCGGTAAACCATGTAAAACCGAAATTTGGATAGTCAGACCAGGGTTTGATCCCGCGTCTTTCCAAATGCCAGACTCGAGCGCTAGCACTCACTAACCGAGCTAGGTTTATTTTAAGAGTTCTAACATTTGTTTTTTGCTTTTTCTTGGACATTACCAAAGCTAGATTTTATAAAAATAAAAAAATGTGTTGTTAATTCCTTCTTCTCCACTTTCACGAGTTCTTGTGTAATCTCAACTCCTACTTTCATTCTTCAAATTTCAGTACGTCTTCTTGATGTGTCTGGAATGTTCTGTTTGATTTTTTTCTATGCAGCGTAAACTCAGACTGTAATCGTATCATTCCACCGCAGTCATTTTTATTGCTTTTCTTGCATTTCCTTTTCTAAATGAAACCAAAAGGAAATCTTATTTGTTAAATTCACCGGTTTTCTCCTATACTAAAAAAAAAGGAAACGTAGTCCAACTACCTTCAACTCATTTACAAGGGCTTCCTCTTTCACGTTACGAATGGTCATGGGATAATACATGTCGATTAGTTTGAAATCATTGGTAGGTAAATTACTGGAGAAATTGATATGCAAGCACATCAGCATCTGTGGGAAAAGAAACTGATTTTCATATTAACAACACGGCTTTTGGGCAAGGATATTCATGTGAATATCAATTAATGCTCTATATGCAAGATATTTCGTATTAAATAATAATAATAATAATGTAATTGAAAAAATTGCAATGGAGCGCACGCTCCGGTGCCAATCTCCCTACACGCACATCCTTCTCCCTTATTCATCACTTCTCTTGGCAATTTATTCCAGTCGCTTACAGCCTTACCTCTTAAAGAAAACTTACCCACACCCTTATGCCTGAAATCAAGTTCCAGCTTGTGGTCATGGTTAACCTTACCCTTCCAAGCACCTCCCTTAATTTTCCCACCAATATTTTTCGATGCTCCATCACCAATAAAGGCCTTGTACATTCCCATGACTCTCTTCATCCTCCTCCTATCCTCCAATGGATCTCACTCCAGCTCCTTTACCACATTAGTTACCGGTTATGTTTTGCGGTAATTTCCATAGACAAATATGGCAGCCCTTCTCTGTACTCCCTCCAACTCCTGTATTTGATAACCAAAATTTTGGTCCCATACTACACCACCATATTTCAGCTGTGGTATGACCAGAGTTTTGTTCCCCAATTCCCTTATTTCTCTAGTGCATCTACTCACCACCAGTTTCATGCTACCTGTCCAATGTGTCATGCCCAGTTAAGTTTGCTATCAAATGTTATGCCGAGCTATTTACATTTCGAGTCTTCAATAAGTAATTCCTTCCCTACTTTATAATCATAATCAGTCTTTAGCTTTTTTTCTGTGTACCTAATAAGCTGGCTCTTTTTGCATTTATCTTCATCCCATGTTGACTCAACCAGCTTGTTATCCTATCTAGATCACCCTGCAGTTGTTTACAGTCTTCTGTTGTTTTGATATTTTTATATAACATTTTATCATCTGCAAACAATCTAACCTCTGACAGCGAACCATTAACACAATCATTGATTAGAATAATGAACAGCAATGGTCCTAATATACTACCCTGTGATACTCCCATGTTCACTCCTACTTTTTATGATATTGCATTTCCTACCCTGATATTTTGCTTTCTACCTTTTGGGAATTATTCTACCCAGCAAATCACCTTTTTATCAACTACAATAGTTTTTACCTTATTTAGCACCATTTTATTGATCACTCTGTCAAATGCCTTTGAAAGATCTAGTGCTACACTATCAACTTGACCTGCCCTGTCCATTTAATCAGAAACATCTTGCATATAGCCTACTAACTGAGATTCGCATGAATATACTTGTCTAAAACCATGCTGCTATCTTGAAAACCATTTAAGTTCCTCACAGACGCGCCTGATACGGTTGCATATTAATCTCTCCATTAATCTACCTACCACCGATTTTAAGCTGTTTGGTCTATAGTTTTTTTTTTTTTTTTAATGCTCCACCGCTGGTAACAGGCAACAATGAGCGAATATTCACCATCGTGAGTGTTATACGCTAGAGATAGCAAGTCCGCCATTACGTAAATCTTGTCGCTAACCCTCTAGGGGTTCGCGTACCCCACTTTAAGAAACACTGCTTTAAGACATCTGTAGTAATATTATCTGCACCAAACCCTTACGGTTGTTTAGATTCCTTAGTTACTTCATGATATCTTCATATTTAATTTTTTCTAATCTGCTCACTTCTAAATGAGCAGATAGACTCGTTTTCTGATATAACCCCTACCGTTCCTGAATTAATGTCCCTAATGGTCTCACTGAACCAGTTACTTAATTACTCTGCCCTTTTTAAATCCTCAGATACTTCTTCTCCAGCCTTATTTATAACTGTCTCAGCACCCTCTCTTTCCCTCAGTTTTCTGATATACCTATAGATATTTCTATATGCATCAGTCAGAGGTCCCCCTGCACCAATAATATTCTCCATAAACTCATCCTTGGCCTGTTTCTATGACATTATTAATTACTTGGTTAGTTGTTTCAAGAACTCCCTACTATATTGCTGTTTCGTAACTGTTATGTTTTCGTCTCACCAACCTCTTCAACCTCCTCACCTCCCTGTTATAATATGAAGGTTCTGTACTTCTCTTTATGCACGTGGTAGGTCAAATTCATAGTGTAGCAATAGATCTTTCTAACGCATTTGACAGAGTGAGTCATAAAATGATGGGAAATAAAGAGAAAAACCTTGGGAATGGATAAAAAAGTGATTTGCTGGGTAGAAGAATTCTTAAAAGAAGAAAACAAATTGTTAGAGTAGAAAATGATAGAAGTGGAACTGAAAATGCAAGTGTCGCAGGGTATGTATTGGATCCATTGCTATTCATTATTACAATAAATGATTGTGTTCGTGATTTACCGTCAGAATTTAGGTTGTTTGCAAATGTTTAGTCCATGTTATATTATAGGATCAAAACGGGGGAAGACTGTGAACATCTACAGCGGATCATGGCAATATATCTCACCTAGTAGGTCAATGTGGGATGGAGATAAATGCAAAGAAGAATACACAGATAAAAAACCAAAGATTGATTATGATTATGGGATGGAATGGTTTGTTAAATATCTGAAGTGTAAATATCTTGGTATAACATTTGAAAATAAACTCAATTGGGCAGGACACATTAAGTAAGTATTCCGGAAAGCTTTCGGGATTCTCGATTTGTTGGCTGATGGGTGGGGGATAGACAAGAGAAGTAAAGGATCGGGTTAAGAACCTTTTGACACTCCATGCTTGAATATGGTGGTATAGTGTGGGACCCATATTTTGATGGGATGCTAGATTCGTCTTTGGAAATTGCTACAGAAGGGATTAGTAACTGATGTGAAACAGGAGCTGAAATGCAATTAATTGGAAGACAAAAGGAGGGGTGTGGGAGTGTAGACGGCGTGTATTGGTGATAAGGCTTGTAAAAATATTCGTGGAATTAAAGAGTGACTCACTAAATGAAAAATATGACAGTGACCACAAGCTGGCAGTCGATTACAAGCATAAGGGATTGGAAAAATTTTCTTTAGAAGGTGAGGGAGTAGGAATAGGAATAAATTACCAAGGGAAGTGATGAATAATTTACAAAAAAAACGCTGACAGAATTTAGAATTAAAATTCGTAGAGGGCAAAAGAAGACTGGTACAAAAAAGGGAAAAGGGGGGGGGAATTGGGTGTGTAAGGAAATTGTCACCTAAAGGTTTACTCCATCGCAATTAAATTAGTAATTGCCGTAATTACCGCCTGTCTTTATTACATCACTGTTAGCGTAGAAGGTCCACTAAATAATCCCCGGATTCTTTAGCTACTGTAGAATCTAGAAAATTGTAATAGTTTTATTGTCCGAAAAACAAGGCATCTACGCAAATAAAATATATGAATATACACCTCCGAAAATAGAAGGAACTACTGAGGTAAGAACAAATGCTAGCAGAACGAAAGCGTTGCTTAAACGTTTTTTGTGCGTCTTACGTTACAATGACAGAAAAAAACAGGTTTTCCCTACGTAAGATGTTTGTCGATTTATAGGAATAATGCATATATTGGATTATGATTTGTTGTTGGAAAACTAATAAAAGATATTATATTTGCAAATGTGTTGCTGATCAATTGTTTTTTGATCATTTGGCTTACATATACGAGCCACATGCTAACATTTGTTATTTGAAAGCATTCCATTGTTGCATGAGTTTCTCGTATTTTTATACCTCCTTCTCGTATTTTAATATACTTCCTGTTGTTATATTCATAGGTATTCTTCCACAGTCTTGATGCGAAACTTTTATGAGAACTTAATTTTTTAAACCTTTGAATGATTATAAACTTTAATATAACTCATTAATCTTTATTTTCGTTAAAGTTTATTAAGAAGAATCCGAAGATTACAAAGGTTCGCGGTACTAAATTTAGTCAGCTCGAATAAATTCTCATAGCTCATTCTCCACGCAATTGATCGCCGGTTCTTGTTCTTGTTATGCTACCATCTCCCTAGCAACCAACTCATTTTTTGTTTTTTTTCTTTATATTTTCTCTATGTTATGCCTCAAGTTTTTTTTATTATTATTATTTAAATGGCTTTCGGCCTTATCAGTCACACAGCCAAGTTCTTTGCATTTTATGACAATTTACGTTTCATTACTTTATAGTTCTATTTACATAGTTTAACAATTTACATTTCATTTCCTTTACAGTATTAAATATACATAATTTACATTACTTTACAGTTATATACATAACAGTTTACATTGTATGGCCTTTTACATTTCAATTCCTTTACAGTTCTATATCTATCTATTTACTTCTTGGTGTTATACTATGATGAGTCGACATGTAATCACTTACTTTATTATATTTATTATCTGCGCCGTAGAGTGTTTATTATACAATTTGTGGGAATTTTTGACACTATATCTTAATTCTGTTTGGGTCAATGTATTGCACTGGTGCCCTAATCGTTCACTATGGCCTCAAATTCTAGTAATATGACTGGCTGATATGTATGAGGATATATCTGCTCAAGTGGTGTACGATTGTAAATGTACTAATTTTGTTCCCGTAATTTTTTGTTGGATTTTCTACTTGTCTAAAATTTATAATTGGATGTTTCCCTCCTTAAAGAAGGTCATTATGATTTTGAGTATTTCATGTTGAGGCGAGCAGGATGGAAGCAGTTTTTGGGAGAGGAATGTTACATTTTGTGAGTTCTTTTAGCATTCTGTCCTGACTGTGGGCGTATTTCTTGCATGAAAAGAGAAGATGGTTTATATCCCCTACTGCTTGATCAATGCAGTCGCATAGTGGGTTGTCTCTCAGTCCTATTCACTTTAAGTAGCTGGGATGAGTTGTAAAGATGTGTCTGTTCCAATTAAGGTTATGCAGAAATACATTGTTAATAACCCTTTGAAAATTACACAGTTGACTTGATATAAGTGTATTAAATTTGACGAAACCTGCTATGAGGTGTACAAAGATGGTTGAAAATCTTATGTTTCATTTCGTAAAAATTTAGAGACAATTGATCAATTTAGCCACACAGCTAGCCTCTAGTTATTTTCAATTGTTCCGTCATCTGTACTCAGTATTTTCTCTTAAGTAATCAATATTACATAATAATACTACCACGAGATGAGCACTTAATTTCAAGCAACCATATCTCTGGCGGATTGTTACCGGAGGCCCCCAGAGAGGCCACTATGCTAACCACTTCTCTGACGATGCTGTTGTCTCAAGACTTCACTGCCTGCACCATAGTTATTATAGAGAGTTATTAATATTTAATAATAAAATAAATTCATAGTTTGCTGAAAGAATCTTACATTTAGGAAATAGTAATCACTAAATTTTCGTTGTTTGCAAATGCAGTCTTTCGCTACGGTCGAAGCCTATAACAGTCAGGACTATCACTAAGCCGCAGGATACAAAACGCGAACCTTAAATTTTATCTATATTTTTATAGGTCCCATGTTGATTGATTTCATACACATTTACATTACACGACTTAAGTTTGGATAAACTATTTATGCACTGTTACATGTTGGCAGTTTCTTCTAAAATCCATTTAATACTTGGAGTTTTCTTTCACATTCTGATGAGGCCGCATTACAATGATCAGATTTTAACGCATTCTGACGACTCAGCACAGTAGTAACACATTATTAATTAAAATTACAGCTGGTGGAGGTAAAAAACATTTTGCATGTTGAAGTTCATCAACAAACCTCAGCAACCTACCACTTCTAGCTATGTGTGAAGCTGGGTAGATAGGTCTTAGTTTTTATCTTCTTAGGGGGCAGTACTGTAAGTGAAGAGTATGTAAGATTTGTCCTATAAGAAGAATCCCTTGTACAAAGTTAAATAACGATTATATTCTACCAGTAAAACTTGACTTTGTTACTTTATAAAGCAGAAAAAATTGAAATTTTTAGGTGTAGGACATCGTTAACGGGAAACAGTAGTCACACTACATCTTTAGGAATAACTAAGTGTCATATTTTCTGGACAGACCTAAGAATTTAATAAAAAAAATCACTTTTTTTATTATTTAAGTAACATAAATATAGAGATATAATACAGATATTAAAATTGTTTGTTGTTAGCTGAATCTGAATTGACAAAATTAAGTGAACTGGAGGTTTTCTGGAAGATATGCATGAAAAACAGGACGCATTCGAGTTATTTGAGAGTGTTTTGAAGGATTAAATACTTTCCAGTATTCTGCAGTGATCAGCGTAATCATATATTCTCCTATGGGAAGTATGGTCGATCTCAGTGTGCCTGATACCCAAATATGATGCTTGTAGTGCCTTCCGATTCCTGTTGCACATTCCAGATCGGCGCATAGCATCGTGACAGTACAAAGTATGTGCTGTTCTCGTCTATTCAGATATCAGTGACCATTCGCCTAGCCAGATCGAAAACAGGGCTCCTGCGTTAGATTGCCTTGCTGCAATGCTGATGAAGACATTAATCATACTGCTGTTGGACTGTTATAGTAAGGAAATCCTGCCTTATTAGATTTTTCCATCCTCCGCTGTTTACCGACTTCTCTGTGGGCTCCAGAGACGAAGCTGGATGTCTAACAGCCGATTTTTACCCCTCAGGTTTTAATTAGTAGAAGAGTAATGTTGAGGTTTGGGCCACACCAGAAGGTCCCACTGAAATTCAGTTGTAGTTTGGACAATGGATCTTGACAACGAGTGTCCAACCAAGGTGCCCGATTGTTCGCCAAAACAGAACAGGAGCTGTTGGGGGGATGGGGGGGAGAGGGGTTAGGAGAGCAAACCGGAGCGCTTACTCCGGGCTAGAAGGGGGTGCAAAATTGTATTTCAAGGGCGGATTATTTTTTGGCACTACTGATCCAACGGTGACAATGGGGGCGGCAAAATAATGTTGGAAGGGACGGCAATCTCACAATTTTTTACCCGGCGCAGAAAATTCCTAGATCCATCAATGCACCATCAAACGCACGTCACGCAGCCTCACACAGTGTACATGATTGTAGTATCTATATTACCATTCATTTTCATTCCAAATCAGAGACCGAAAGGGGAAGGAAATGGCTTCAGAGCAGACATCCGTCACCTCGAGATTATTGAAACAAGCAACTGTGTCGCCAGAGTTAGAAAGGTTACAATAACAGTTAGTAACATTTTTAGCGGTTATTCTACTCTGTATTATGAAACTGTTCTGTAAATCACTTAGAGCTCCTAGTTTAATTTAATTTAATTTAATTGCAATGGAGCACAGGCTCCGGTGGCTATTTCCCTACACACTCATCTTCCCCCTATCCTGCACCTACCTACATTTGCCCTCTACAAATTTTATATTTAAATTCTTTCAAAGTTTTCGATAAATTATTCATCATTTCTCTTGGTAACTCATTCCAATCCCTGACACCCTTACCTAAAAAAGAGAATCTTCCTACACCCTTGTGCCTGAAATCGAGTGCCAGCTTGTGGTCATCGTCATCTTTTCCCTTCCATGGACTACTTTTCATACCTATTGCAATATCTTTCCATGCCACATCGCCAGTATATGCCCTGTACACTCCCATGACCCTCCTCATTCTCCTCCTGTCTTGCAATGAATCCCATTCCAGCTCCTTTATCATATCCGTCACTGATTGCATTCTGCGATAATTTCCAGAAACAAATCTAGCAGCCCTTCTTTGCACCCTCTCCAACTCCTGTATTTGATACGTAAAATGAGGGTCCCATACTACACTACCATATTCGAGCAATGGTCTGACTAAAGTTTTGTAACCCAATTCCTTGAGTTCACTCGTACATCCCCTCATCACTCTCTCCAACAAGTGCAGAACTTTTAAACCTTTTCCTACCACCTGTCCTATGTGTCCTGCCCAGTTAAGTTTGTTATCAAAAGTAATTCCAAGATATTTGCATTTCAAGTCTTCAGCAAGCAATTCTTTCCCCACCTTACATTCATATTAACCTTTTGTTTTTTATTTGTGTATCTAATAAGCTGACTCTTCTTTGCATTTATCTTCATTCCATGTTTACCAACCCAATTAGATATCGTGTCCAGATCACCCTGCAACTGTTTACAATCCTCTATCGTTTTGATTCTTTTATACAGCATTATGTCATCTGCAAACAATTTAATTTCAGATAGTAAACAATCAACACAATTATTCATTAGAATAATGAATAGCAATGGTCCCAATACGCTACCCTGTGGCACACCCATTTTACTTCCACTTCTTTAGATACTACATTTCCTACCCTAACTTTCTGTTTTCTACCTTTTAAAAATTCTTCTACCCAGCAAATGACTTTCTTATCCACTCCAATGGTTTTTACCTTATTTACTACTATTTTATGGCTTACC
>CM061920.1:230288165-230305940 GCA_031002005.1 Vandiemenella viatica | reverse complement strand
CCTTTGACGAGACGTAAAGCCAGAAAAAAGATTTCACAAAGATTTTCAAGATCTCAATACATCAAGAGATGGGCTCCCAGTTCGGCTTTGACCATTTTGATCTAGATGTACGTGGATTTTCAAGCTGTCAAAAGTGGATGAGTAACTTGTCGTACTCTCGCCCCCACTCAATCTCCTTTTCTAGCCAGTAGCTGTCTGACGACGTCGTGTTAAGTACCATCTTACTCAGCTTCCAGTTTACACTGAACAGTGATGTAGAAACCTCCTGTTACTGACCATGAACTTCGTGAGAACATTTCTTAAATATTTGCATATTAACTCAAAAGTTAATAAATTGTCAAAGCCTGTCACCTTATTTCTTAATATTAAGGTATGATTAATATGGAAATTGATGAAGGGACTTCTTTTCTGCTCGACAGTAATAAACTTTAACGTTTGTGAATAAATTAAAAGAAGTGTTCTTGTTTTTTTTTTTTTTTTTTTTTTTTTACTTATGGCTTTACGCGTCGTCAACGTAGAGATCATTTGAGGCGGGATGGAACTGGGGTCTATGAACGGGGAGGAATTTGGCCATGGCCTTTTGAAGGAAGCATCCTGGCATTAGCCTGAAGTGATTTGGGGAAACCATGGAAAACTCAAATCTGGATGCTCGGACGGGGATTCAAACCGGCGTCCTCCTGAATGCGAGTCCAGAGCGTTAACCACTCACCCACCACGCTCAGTGTGGACTTTTAAACAGTTATGATGTTACAAGAGAGAAAGAACGCGTTTGAAGCGATGGGATGAGGATTTAATTATAACAATATAGTTATGCAAGCATTTTAATTTCGATCAGCGTTATCGTTGATAATCTCGTGTCTGAAAATGTAACTTGCTGCAGTCGACCACAGAATTGTTTGTTACACGCCGATAATTGTCAGTAAAAAACAAAGCTGGTAAATAATCTAATTCCTACGAGATCTATGCCTATTATGAACTCAGTAAATCGCGGTAATAAATCATCTCATTACACCACTCTGAAGTTGTAAATGGTATTCCAAGAAGTGTCCTCTTAAACAAGATTCATTCAAGAAGAATCAGGTAACGTTGTGAAGGAAATGTACTGTACATATGAGGTAGAATGCTGTAAAGTGAAACGATCACAAGTTGAGATAACTCCTGCTAGCATCTAGAGAGTCAGCCACTTATTTTCCTGCTGCTGATACCATTTCACAAACATATATTCACTGCTGAACACTCCAGAAGCTTGATGAGAATTTCATTGCAAGCCTCGTAACTATGGATGAAAAAAGCCATAATCTTACCACACATTTCTGATTTATAGTTCGTATCCAAGAATTCTTCATTTGGCTGCTGTCATCACATAATATGAAATTCTATGTACTGGAGAGAATAATATAAATAGGTGGAACTGTTGCGTTGATTAAGAGCTCTAGTGAAGAATGTGAATAGCAATAAACAAACAAGCATACATATGTCTTGGTACTTGCAATAAAAAAAAAAAAAAAAAAAAAAAAAAAAAAAAAAAAAAAAAAAAAAAAAATTCAGCCATCAGAGGCGTGTAACTAGGTAGAATATAAGAGAATTTCCCACTTTTTGGCAAAAAGAAAGGCTGGTTGCTTTAATAGTTTGTTAAATGGAAAAAATATATTCTTCAGTCTAAAAAAGCAATCATTTAAATCTTGGTACCTTCATGTAATACGATGAATCGATTATTAATGAAAATGAAGTTTTAAATTAAATTGTGAGCGAAAACGAACAAAATACCAGAACAAAACGGATCGATTCATACAAAAGAAACTTCCACTGAGCACTTCAATAACGATAAGAACATTATAATCATAGTTGGTTTTAGATTAAGAACGGTGTTTTCAGGGGACAAAAGTGCTCTTATTGGATATTTAGAAGAAAAGAAATGCGAGAGTAAAATCTAGCTATATTTCAAACGTATACAAAATGTAAAGAATGAGTGAACTCTATTCCAAGTGAGGAAGATTCCATGACACTATATTTATCTTCCAGTTGAAGTTTTTAAGTAAAATTTTGTAATCACCTTGAAGAAAATAAGAAAACTGACAGCTGCATTGGAGCTACACATGTATGCTGCTGCTTGTAAAGCTGCAACCAACCATACAGATCTGTGAGAACGGCTGCAAACACTGTGGTGCAACAGCGCTTTGGAAATAAAGTACTGCATTCGGTTGAGGTATAAATAGTTCAAACACATAAACTGATCCCGAGAATAGTTTAATTTCAGTGTTAGTGAGCTGCATAAAAGAAATATCAAGACTGAGAATAGACACTAAATTATTTGAATGAACCGTATGTTCTTACATTTTCATTTCGTGAAATACAAGATCAACTACCAAACTTTTTAAAATACGGTTGAAGCCAAATGTTTCAATTTGACGATGAAGGTAAGATTTTCTATGGTTAGTTTAGAGAAATGGTTAATCTGATCAAACGTTTCGACTCAATATCACCAATATTCAGAGGAGTTTGTTAGTACCAGGAATATCTTTTGTAGACAATAATTGTATATTAACACGCCTTTTTTTTTCGGAATTACGCCAATTTTAAATTTGCTAACATTGAGAAAAAATGAAATTTATCGCTAGCGAAAATCCAATCAGAAATATTTTAATCCTCTTCAAGAAACTTACAGATTTCTCTCAGCAGTAGCCAACGGAAATAAAAACCACTATAGCCTTTTAAAATTTTTCCGAACTTGGAAATTTTTTTATGAAGTGTTAATAACGTAATACTAAAATAGTACAGATTTTACATATCTGTAAAACTTGCCATTCCTGCAGTCATTTTCTTTTTGAAAGCCGAAATAAACTTTAATATGGTACAAAATATTATAGTAAAATATCCTCGATCATCTTTAGATTTACGTTCAAACTGAAACTTAACACGAAGTAACCATTTTTCTTTACTGTTATGTACATTATTTTTTCGCATTTTTCATTTATGTGTAGTTAACGCAAATTATTTGGGATAATTATAAATTGCTGTCAAAGATGTTATTGATATTTTTACATTTCTCGGTCCTCCACCATTATTGCCGAAGATTTCTTAACATGGCATTTTGTATTTGTAACGGTGAGTTTGTAGAACACTTTGTGTTCCCTCGTTATTTAATATTCTAAAGTTTTCTGCTCTTACATGATTTCATGTCACGACTTAGGAATTAAGGAGTTTTGGACTCAGTGATTCTAAGATTTTTGTTTTTTATTTACTACACCACTGAGGGCCGTTGATGTAAAGTTTTTTCCTAATCACTGTTAAAATCCCTCTCATTAAATAAAAAAAAGCTGGATTACGTTTCCGGTTGCCATAGGACATTATTTTGGATTTAAATTGTAGTGTTAATTGTGTAGAACAGATACAAGAAGATAATGCCTCAAGAATATTTATTTATTTGTAAAACCGTATTATTGCTGATTATAATGCTCAATATTGTTCCATGCAAAAGTTTGCGTTATTCTGTACAATTCTTGTACTTTTGAACCCAATTTTGTTGTTATTTTAAATTAACCAAAGTGTGGAATGCATGAAATGAGTGCCTTTTATATTTCAGCACTTCAGCATTGCTCCATATACTCTTTCAACCCAGGCTTGTGAGAGATATACTCAACCACGAGTTCGTATCTTTAAAATCTTGCAGAAAAGAAAGTATTTCGTATAATAATATTGTTGTGACACTGGAAAATGTTTCGTCTTATTCGAAACAAAATAATAATTCTCTGTGTATAATTACTTGTTCTTTGCTTGATCTAAAATTGATACGTAAGACATGATCGTTATTTCATTCAGGTCAATTTGGAGGCTTATATGAATGTGCAGACTATTTCGTAAGAATTGGTATTTACTTTGTTGAGATACAATAGGATCAGGATAGTGGTACAGTTAGTTGCACAATGCTTTGATTTCGAGGTTTCAGATGTCTACGGTATGTGTGAGTCACTTGATAAGGTTTTATTTTCGACATGTGTGAATATCGCTGTGTTGTGTATGTAAGCCGTGTGGTAGTGAGTTTTGATGTAACACATGCTTCACAAACATATTGGACGAATTTGTAATGAATGGATACGTCTAAAATTTTCCATGAAAGTTTGTAGACAAATAAAATTTTGGATGTTCTACTTGAAATTAAATTATGTACATTTTGTTTGCTAAATCACAAAAGCAGGCAGTGACGTACACTTGACACCAGTGATCTAGTGGAACAACAACCAGTCACACTTATTGCTGAGTTGTACTGCATGTAACGTCAACTTACTACTAAAATCGAAAAACAGATCAAAACGTGATCAGACATAACATTTATTAGTTGACACATTGACACTCATCTTCAGCGCTGCCAGCCACTTGGCTTTAAATATTCGCAGATGCCTTCTAAAATTTCTGTAGATTGGGTTTAAAAATCCGTACACTTGCTAACTGAAACAATAATTATTGAAGAGAGATTCAAAAATGAAGAATACATTTTATTTCAAGGTCATTAAAATTCTAAGTACAAAATAATATTTTACACTGAAAGTAAGAAATATCTCTGAACATGTTTCATTCAGCGTCACTGCTACGAACTTTTTTTATTTTTTAGGAATCTTACATTTTTGACATTAAATTTAGCATGTCTTTTGTAATAGGAAATGTTAAAAATTGTAGCCCCTTCGATTCTCGGATATTGGTTAGACGGCGAACATTGATGACTATCGGAAGGCAGTGCTTGGTAATGCCGTGAAAATTAGCGTACACTCGCGCATAAAGATTGCGCCGATAGTTGTGTATTACCATCTTTTAAGGCTGAATTTAAATCTGTAATCAACAAAATATGAGTTTTATTTCATTTCAATCGTTGATTCACGCGAACTGTTCCAAGGAACACAATTACCGACAATTCTGTGATGCAAATAACACTGTACGCTGAGAATTTAAAAAACACGAATAGAAGGAAAAATCAATAAATAATAAAAAAGTAGCAAAATTCAAATTCTGCAGATATTTTAACAAAATCCGAAAATCCCAACTTAAAAAAAAAAAAAGTTTCACCTACCGATAAACTGTTGGTAACACTGCTCAACTTTCTTAATTCTAAAACTTTTGTTGGCTTTTAAAATCCTTATTTTGTTTTTAAATAGTTACGACTCGAATAGATAACGAAACCTGACTCAATAGATTTTATTAAACTGCTTATAAAGAATTCGACTGCGAGAAGCAAATTCTGTTTCGTTGAGAGCGATTCATGCAAAATAACAAACCACCTTTATAGGACGTTGTGCAGCCTTGTGCCCCACGACTAAAATTAGGTTTATTTTATCTTAAGCTACATCGGAAAGCTCAGCTTCAACAGAGGCAGATTCCACGGCAAATCGAAATCGCTAGGCTGCAAATCACACGAATTAACTTTATCAGGAAGATGAGAAATAAAGAAACACGAGTCTGCCCATCTGTATGTTTGCTCCGTCGCTTCAGGCAAAAACCCTTCTTCTTCCTTGCACTTATAGCGCTATTGCAGGGTCGGCATTTGTCAGGATGCGATGCATTTGGAATTTGTCCGGCTTGTCGTAAGTCTAAGATCCAGTGCACACGTCCGTTATTTCACGCAACGCCGCCTCAGAGATGTCGCACTTGAGACTGGAATACACGCAGACAGATACGGCCATAAACGCACACCTGTGGCAAGGCTGCGGTGACGTCGGGGTTGGGGGGGGGGGATGGGAGTGAGGGGGGAGGGGGGTTTCACAGGAGTCAAAAATGGAGCTACGTGGTTTATGTACGCTCCCTAACGAAAGGTGTCGTTGCCAAAGATTTTTTGTGGAATAGCAAATGTGCAGCCTAATCACACTCCGATGGTATCACCTGTATTACCACCACAACCATCATTTGAAACTCCAATCAACGAATCTATAGAATCGCGAAATGACATGATTAACTCAATGCATTTTACACAATTATGAAGTAAATTCTAGTTAAGAAGAGCAAAAACAAAAAAATTGAATAGCAATAGAAACTTTTTATATAAAATGGGTATTATTTCCTTATCTTTATTCATTTCTTTCAGAGCTTTGTATAATATGTTAAAAACATTTGGAACTATTCTCGAAAATATTTGTTTTGAACGTCGAGAAATCTTTAAGTTACAGTATCTTTCAGTAAATGAATTCGCCTCCGAAATTTAGTGTCCACCTAATTTACACTTGGTTCAATTAATCATTTTAAGAACTCGAATTCTACCGTTGCCACTATCGTAAAATTTGTTTATTGTATCCTCAATGGCAATATCTCATGTATTCCATAAGTTTCACACTATACTGCATTCTATTAAAACACAATTTCCTCATCCACCAATGCACTTTTCAGTTAGGTTTCTAGTATACAACGTGATGCATCACAGTGAAAATGGCAGCTACTCGTGCACGTGAAACGTCCACGGTTGCTTCACGAAAATACCGTGCCTGGATAGTTTGCCGCGAAGTCCCGTGCGTGTCAACAGAAATGGCTCGCGTGGCAAATAACCAGTTTGGTGCGCTCGAACATGGCTCGCGAGGCAGCCGCGCGTAGTCGATACGCAGCGTAAGGTTTCGAGTGTGCTAGCTTGCCTGTGTAGTTCCCGTAGGCAACGCACGTGGGCATACACTCCTATTGTATCATCTTCCCCCCCCCCCCCCAGACATGCGTGTCGTATAATTTCGTAGATGACACACAGAATTGTTGCCGCAACAGCTGTTTTCCTTAACAGTGAAATCTTCACGTAATTACTCTGCGGTCGAAAGTTTCCACAAGCAAAATCAACTTTATCGTTCCTAGTAAAATGCAATTTTTCCTTAATATGAGATGTTTTCAGTTGCAAAAAACAATACAATGGGAAACCTGTTGTAAGATTTTCTCTTTACAAGTCGAAATTAACGCTACTAACCACGACTTTATTGCCGCCGTTTGTGACTGTTTTTACGATCTGCTGAGTGAACTACCAAAGACACAAAATACGGATGCATTTTAAATGAAATTGATTTCATTTGCTGAGGTCGCAAGCAGGGAAAGTGCGAATGTCGTTTTTGTGCAGAATTTCAATAAGGAGCGTGTCTGAAGGCATTCACAGAACTGTAGGTCGCAGAAGGCCTTCGATTAAATTAGGATCTCAGCAGCCTTCACTAAATGGAGGTCTTCTGCAGGAAACAAGTTCTTTAGTACAAGTTTGAAATTCATACTTTCAGAATATTTATTTTAATGAAATTCTGCGGACCAAGTGAAGATTATTCAAGAACTTGTTGGTTAATTGGGTCCCATTGAACAGGAATATGACCGTCTATACAAATCGTTGACGGCGGCATCATTAAAGCCTTGATCAGGACTAGAGGCAACCAACCGGAAAATTGTTTTTTAATCATCTACGTTTTCCTTACTGGCCGGCCTAAGAATTACTGCTTTTGTAATTAAATTTTTTTATTATGAATTGAAAATATGAGCTATTTGCTGAAGACCAAGTTATAATAAGTGACAAGTTAGTAGGGCAATTCTGAGAAGGATGATACGGCTACACACTGTAATACAGACGCTCCTTAAAACTGTGTGCAACAGTTCAGCAGTTGCAGAATCAGCTTTGTTTTATAGAACCACAGTAACCTCTATTTGTAAACAGCACATCAGCATAGATCATCACAGCTAGTATGACGTTGTTAAAAATTGAAACATCAGAAGGCAGTGTTTTTGTTGTGTAGCCCGGAGACTGGTTATAACAAAGAGGCATCGTTTTGGTGTTACCATAACTTCAGCTCCTGGAACGGAAAGAGCCGAAGGAAAAGTAATATGAGAACAAGGAAGGCTGACTGTTAATTTTGAGTAAGCACACTTAAATGCTTCTGCCCTGGTAAGCAGAGTTGTACAACGAAGCTCCATATCTTCCATGATGCCTGCAGTAATGAGCTGTGTCCCTACCAGATTACAGATTAAGGATTGATTATCTTAAGTTTATGTTGCTTCACTCTTGCTCGAAATAAATCATTCTCATGTTATAGCTATATAACAGGCACATACATATGCAAACCGAGCAACTTACATTGTTTTTGGACACTCTGTGGACGTCAGAAGTGTACGAGTATGTCACTTGTGTCGTGTGAAATTATGGCATTAGGTAGTCTTGTCTATCACGTCTGGATCTTTATCTTTGTGTATTTTTTATTTTATTTTTCTATTTTCATTTTTACCCAGCATGACGATGTAAAACAGCGCAGCTAAAGTTTCTTCACTGAAGAGAATATTGCAGAGAAATTAATGAAAGTAATTATGTGTATAAATCACCATCAATGCAATAGTAACTAATCCAGGGACAAAGGGACAATTTGAACATCTAAGTCCAATATACCCGAGCTACATAGATATTTATGTATGTGAAAAATTCTGACTAAACCCTACTTATTAATAACTACGTTCAATATATATTAGGTGACTACTTCAACAGTCCCACTTACGTTTCGAGTCTCATTAGAGGTCTTCAAATGTCCAGATGACCAGTCGAACGGTATACATTTTTCTTACATATTTACAGCCTTGACTGCAGTCACCGATTGTGGTGGGTGAGCAATTAGTGCTCTGGCCTCGCATCAGGGAGGACGCGGGTTAGCATCCCCGTCCGGGCATCTCGATTTGGATTTTCCCTGGTTTCTCCAGATCACTCCAGGCGAATTCCGGGATGCTTCGTTCAAAAGGCCATGTCCGAATTCCTTCCAGTTCCTTGTCTCCAGTCCCATCCCGCCTGTAATGACCTCTCACTTATCGAAATTTACTAGTCTCAAATAGTTTTTGCTATGTTTCCGTGCGTAAACTAAATCTCTCAATTTTCGTTTATTTCTACTTCGTTATCTTTAGTTGGCATTAAGACATTTCCACATTTACATCATATAAAACAAACAGATTATATTTATTTTAACTCTAAAATTAAGCTTTATCTTCATCATTAGTTTCTCCTGCTTACTCACAGATATTAATCAATTACGAGATAAACAATTTTCATCTTAATCTTAAGCACTGAGTTTTTGTCTCAAATACCAGTCAAGAGGGCTATTAGTAACAGATTAATGTCATGAAACTTCTAAAATGGAGGAGTAGCCGCAACACACAGAAAACGGGTTTTGCTATGCTTTCATTATCACTATCAGTCCCATAGAACATGCAGCTGAACAATCATGGAACTCTTCAGTGGATTCTTTACGCAGTTTAATTCTTCATATACGAGGTGTGTTCAAGAAATTATCTGGAATTTTAATATTTAAGAAATTATATAATTAATTCGTCTAGATCGATGTTATACTCTTCAAACTAGTCCCCATTAGATATTATACAGTTATGCCAGCGCTTCTTGCAATCCCCAAAACGCTTGTGGAACTCGATCTTTGGGATAGCTTTGAACACTTTCAGCGATGCACTATTAATCTCATCTATGCTTGTAAGACGACGGTCCTTCATCTTTATTTTTGGGTACACTGCGAATATGGTGGCTGGGGCATCATTACAGTGTTGTTTTATGGAAAAAAATTCACGAACAAGCAACGATGTTTGAGCAAGTGCATTAACATGATGCAAAATCCGGTCGTTTTCTTCGGTCTGCTTCACGAAAACGGAGCGTGAAGGGAGTTTTGCTTATTGATCGTTTGCCCTTGTGGCAAGAACTTTATACAAATGAAAACTCACCGACTGTTTCAAAACATGTGCTGTCCTTTTAACAGCTGACAATATAGCTCAAAATGGATAGATACTTTTAAGACATGTCTGCCAACACAACAACGAAAAATCGTGCCAAAAGAACTAATATAACTCACGAAATTTAAAAATTCCCGTTACTTTTTTAATAAAGCTCGTATATACAACGCCTAGAACAGTGATCCGATCACATGTTGGATCTCCATCTTCAGCTTAGATCCTTCTTTGTAAAGCTTTTGAAAACATTAGAATGCTATAAGGGAGCAGTGATTGAAATATTTTCTTGATTATGATCAAGTACAACTAACATACCTTAACAGTTTACGTATTGATTTACGTACCGCAAAGAAATTAATTTGTCGTAACTTAGCAGTAGTTCTGTTGATATCTTAATTTCAGGAACTATTTTCTCTGTTCCAACGTGGGCTAGTATATATATGTTGTACTATTCTGACGGGTGAAATGTACAGCGTGGTGACCTTATTATCTTCTGATATTAGATCTGTTTGTAGAGAATTCTACAATACATCGTACCGAGCGGGTTTCCCCAAATCATTCCAGGTGAATGCCTTACTGCTTCCTTCAAAAGGCCATGGCTGAATTCCTTCCCGTTCCTTGTACCCAGTCCCATCCCGCCTCTAATGACCTCGACGTTGACGAGGAGTAAAGCCATAAGTAAAAAAAAAGTCCAAAACATCGTAATTTATTTTATAACGATTTACGTAATTTCACTTCTTTCCTAACAAAGGTTGGCTATAGTATCAAAGAGGAAAATGAATTTTACTCAGTAAGCTGCTACTGCGTAACTGTGATTACTTGAGTTTTTAAAGGTTTGTTCTGAACGAGGCAACTATGGAACTCCGAATATATTATCCCAAGATACCGTCCTGAAGTGTAGTCGGTAAACGCAGGTATCATTTTCATCGTCCACGGTTGCTTAGTCTTGATCCAGTGTCAATTTAGACATAGTGAAACTGTGTTGCATGTGTATCACGCTTTGCGTAAAAGAATACGATTGAATTAGTAAAAGATTTTTAGTCATGGTTGTGTAGTAACGCCTTCGATCGTACGGTCAGTGTGATTCTATTGTGTCAGAGCATTGTGCGCCGAGATGATGCACTTATAGTGGCACTGAAGTATTTTTATTCGTTTCATAGCGTCGAATGCAATAAGAGTAAAACGCTTTATAGAGCAGAGTTGTAACAACACGTTTTATGTTCGCCGCAGTCGTGTCGTATAAGGCGTACGCCGTGTTATGGCTTGAACTGTTTTTCTTTTTTCTCCTTTACATCCTGCTTCGTCTCGCGAGGGAGTGAGTCCTTGGCTGCGGTTAACGCCCCAGCCCCTTCTCTTAATCTGCGGTTGTTATCTGCATGTTCACAGGGCGACAAACTCTCAGGGTATCTTTATTGTTCGCAATGCAGTTATTATCTGACTTTCTTATGGGGGCAGATAAAGAAGTTTTCGATAATTTTATTTCTACACAAATTTGTTTACTACATTATTTCGCATTTTACTGTGCATCACCTTTAACATTATATTTATAAGCTTATACGTTTATAAGCCTAAATATTATATGTTCATGATAGTAATTATTTAAGTTTTTTAGGTTTGCCACCTTTTCTGGTCTACCACAACTTTTTTTTTTTTTTTTTTTTTTTTTTAAAAAAAGAAATAACTCATCGCCACTTTTTCAGAAAAAATAAAAATACATGGACTCCCCTTCTGGTAATAAATAATGCAATGCAATCCACAATGCTGCAATTTGTTTGTCTCGTAACTCACTATTTGAAACAATAATTGGATGGCGCCCTTCTTTGGTGTACTCGTATAGAAAAATAAGGAAAGATTTCTAAAATTATGATATTAACAATATTAGCTAATTTTTCACATTTTGATTAAGAAATACAATTATGAAAAATATTAATTATTCGGCTCAGCTCTTGTAATGACAATATTTTTTTTTATATTTGATGTCTTATCTGCTATCAGCAATCTTAAATCTATATGTTTCACTATTGACAGTGTTCCTTTCTTAGTTTATAATTTTCTGACTACACTGAATCATCTTTTGACTACATATGATTGTGAGAATGCAATTAAAAACTTCTTTGATGCCACCGTTAATGAAGGCTATAATATTGGAAAGCAAAGAGTGGCAGCCGGTCTTCAACGCCCCCTAAACTTGCCTTTGGTCAGAAACGCTCCTATGATCTGTTTAACGCCCACCGGTTGGCCTTACAGCCACCGTTGGGAACCACTGTTCTCTGTTCTCGTTGATATAATAGGAATAGGAATATGAATATTTACAGGTGTTATAATGTCAATGTTTGAATGTAAACGGGACGAAATCCTTAGAAACCGCAACAGAACGAGCCAAAACTAAAAAAAAAAAAAAAAAAAAAAAAAAAAAAAAAATCATTTTCTATTAAATGTATAAAATTCGTATTTGGAAAATTAAGGGCATACATTTAGTTAGTGTCGTAAGTTTCAACTCTAAGAAAATTAAAGAAACTTCAAAGGAGATCCTTGAAAATAGTTGTTAGTTCTTAGCTGTTTCACAGTTTTATCCCCCTGCAATATCAAATTTCAGAATTAATTTTGAGATCGTCATTGCAAATAAACACATATAAATATCTTATGACGCTCTGAAAATTTCTATGTGTTTACCAGATAGCATTTTGTACCTACCTACACGAAAAGCCGATAACTTCTCAGACCACTCTGGTACGTATCATAGTTACAAAACTGTAGAGGTTATGCAGACCTCAGACCAAAACCAGATGAAGTTAGACTTTTAGAGTAACGCACAGATCGTACAGTCTAGCAGAATTGATCAATAGCCTGAAATGGTTCACACTGAAAGGCAAATTAAATAAATTTCTAATTGATTTGATTGAATGAACTACACTAATTTAAAATCGACATCATTAGAGCCGAGAAAGGACTGGGGGCAAGGAACGGGAATGAACTCGGCCATGACCTTTTGGAGGAACCATCGGCGCATTCACCAGGGGTCATTGCGGGAAACGATGGACAAGCAAAACGTAGAGGGTGGGACGGTGATTCGATCCCGTGTCCTTCCGAATGCGAAGCTAGAGCGTTACCTGTCACCTACCACGCTTGATATCTTTATACATACTGCTGCTGAGCTTAAAAGTGGATTTGTTGTTTAAGACTTTTTACGGCTCGGGAAAGATATTTTTCTATTGTTAGGGCTTCACGAGTCGCAAGCAGCTACGTAGTTTAAAGACAGGCGGCATATTTGATAAGGAACGTTAAGCATTTCGGTCATTACATGTCATGAATGAATCACTTCGGAATCCGCTTCACATCATTTCAGTAAAGCATGCAGTATCGGGGAGGCCGAATCTGAGGAGGGTCATCCTTAATATGTTTGCTGAACGTTACTTTGTATCCAATAATCTCGATTCAACATGACAGTATTGCGTAAACAAAGATTACAGTAATGAGATGCGCAGTAAACATTACAAGCATTGTTTTCACAGTTTAGCTTTAAACAGCTTGTTCTATTTACTATTATTTATTTTCGTTTAATTGCTATGGGTGGCTTACTACTGAAACAAGATCGAAATGTTCAAAACTGTGCTCAATATTTGCTAGCGCCACATTACGGTATGCAAGTTACTTCAGCACCAACAGCAAAACTAAAAATAAATAATTTTCATTCTTTCAGCAACATATGTGGTGTCGCTGTATTTTTAATACTGATCTTCTCAGGCAGTAAATGCTAAGATGGGGTGATCAGCCAACGACTCACTCATACCTTAAGCCAAGTAATAAGTGTCTGAATTGCCATACGATAAATAAATAAATAAATAGAGGCGATGCCCATTGTTCTGTCACCTGCTGTCTTGACCACATCAGTCCATAATACTAGTAAGTTTCGTTTAATACGTGATAATTATATTTTTTTTTAAATCGGAAATTGATTTGCGGGAAAAGAATTGAGAACGATAATCACTATGACAAGTGAGATAATACTAGGATAAAAAAAAATTAATCATAACAGGTCTATTCCAGCAGAAAAGAAATGGAAATGTTTCTTCATGTTTGTTCGAAATATTTACAAGATACAATCTAACAAAATGTTATAAACGATTTTCGCTTTTGGAACTATGAAACTTATAACGCAAGAAAATATGAAATTTGAAACTTACTCCGAGTACTGTTACAGACAGGTGAGTGACATTAGTAAGGCTTCGTTTCTCTTATGGAACTGAAATCTAGGAAACAATTAGATCAAGAACACGTTTGTTGCATTTGTAATTTTGCCTACAGCTTTAACCCTTGTAGTCGGTGAAACCTAGAGAAATATATTGGCGATGAGACGAGGAAAGGTGTTGATGTAAGGAAAGATGACATTGACCACAAATCCCACTCGATCTCAGGCAGAAGGATGCGGGAAGACTTTCTTCTGGGGTTCTGGTATTTGAATATATTATCACGAGAAATGATGAATAACTTACCAAAAACGCCAGAAGAACTTAAAATTGAAATTAGTAGAGGGGGAAAAGTAGGTGGGGAGAAAATGCTGTGAAGGGAAATTGTTAACAGAGCAAGTGCTCCATCGCACTTAAATTAAGTTAAATAGAGTTAAATCGTACCGTAGTAAAAGCCATTTTAGTTATTTGGAAACCATTACACCCTCGGCTTCTTCTGGTAAGGATTTTGATTATGGCGCCATCATTGTAAGAATCTGCAAGATGGTGTGACAACTGTGTAAAAAAGGTCAGAGGTATTGGTTATCAGTTGGTACCTAACATAGGAGGAGTATCAATGTGTTGACACAGCTTTTGGACGGCGTATATACGTTAGAATTTATTGAATAAATGCCATTGTTTATTTTCATTTTCCATTAGAATGAAATTGCTATTCTCATTGATAAGACAAGGAACAACGTACAGGTGCTGTGCTAAAGCTGATTGGCATCCATCCTGACCCTGTGCGACTAGGGACTCTAATGCAGAGAGTGGAGAAATATTTGGTCTTCTATATAATGTAATATCCCTAAGTTTATAATAGTTACCATCCTTATAAATAACTGAGTTCGTATTTAATAAAGGAATGAAGTGATTGGTTGTAAATATGTATAATTCTTTCACGAATGTGTGGTGTAATGATGTGGATGTCGTGTGAAAATGCTGTTAGTAAAATTAATAACTGCTGTAAAAGTGTTAAAAGTATTACAGTGCCCGGCACACTAATTAAAAAAAACTGTAATTTCGAATATTGTGTAGACAATTATGTTTAAAGTGAGATTTTTACAGTTTGAAATTATTGTAAATATTTTTATAATCAAAATATTTTTCATAAGATTTCAACTAAGTCTGAATAAGTTAAAAATATTTTTGTATGATTCCTATTTTTTGTGCAATCGTTGGCGCTCCAGAAATGACTGAGGGCGCTTTTGTAGTTAGCAAGAAGTTTTTGTGCTGGGTATGTAAACTCCCGATAATCCCAACTGGGCAAGCTACACCGGATTAGTAATAGCAATGCGTTTTATAACCATTGGAAGGAGTGTGATATATATTTTTATGTGTTTTGCTACACAGTAAAAATTAAGATAAAAAATTATCAAAACAATTTTTATTTTAAAAACTGCCTGTTGTATTTGTGGGGAGTTTCAAGTACTCTAGGGAGGAGTTAAACTTTCAAGGCAACCAGGCAGATCTGTAACTCTTCGAATGTTTATAAGTTAGGAAAAAGCATAACTGATTTCACAATACTACCGTTTAGCATATTTTCAAGCTAGCTCCTGCAGTTTATGATTAATTATTAACAATTTCCTTTTCTTTTTTGTTATGAGTTTGCTTCTCGCCGACGTTGATGTGATTCATTAGAGGCGGGAAGGGGCTGGGGCAAAGGACGGAAATAATTTCGGCCATGGCTTTTATGGACTTACCATTCCATCATTCGCCTGAAATTATTTCGGGAAACCATGGAATGCCCAAATCTAACTGGTCGGACGGGGATTCCGAATGCGAGGATTAATGATTGAAAGCCAGTTTTAATTACAATAGTACTAATTTCTCGATCAACAATAATTATAGAGAATAGGAGTTACGTGCATTTATATCTTACTAAAAGTAGTCACAGAATTTGAAGTTAAACCGTAAATAATTACATAAACTCGGTCGCCAAAGTTGTGGGTCAGAAAAATGGCTTGAATATTTCATCGTGTAATACTTTGAAACGGGGAAATGCATATTTATTAAACTTACACACGATTATACAGATTGAACAACAAAACTGTCGTTATCCTGTCAACGAAAGCGTTTAGTTTTTTAACAGACGTAAGTCCGCGACAGCAGTTTGATGTTGACAGTACGTGTTGTGAGAGATTATGTGCGCTAGATAATTGTTCATTTAGATTCTACGTCGCCCCTACTTCTGCCGGTACTGAGATAGATTGCTAGTAACGTGATCAGGATTCATTTACGGGTGAAATATTTCTTCAAAGCTGAATGTATCAAACCTCTCATTCATTATATTATGGTATGAACACCTATGATTCCTCAAGCAAGAAAAGCATCGGGCTGATAATCAACTACAATTTTAGTTCTAAAGTCAACACCATTCCCTGATAGAGATGGACGTTTTAAATATCAAAAGTCATGAATATAGCTTTTGTACTCAGAAATCGTGTTGAAAATATAGTGACATAAATTACTACATTCTAGAGTTTCTTTATATATTCTAGCCTTTAAGTTAATACAATCCTGATAAATAGGGTTCGGATCTTTAGGAGAAGTCATATCTTTTTCCTGCCTTCTGTTTTAGCTGTAATGATGAGTAAAACAAAGATTGAACGTTTAGGATTGTATATAGATGTATTTTATATAGCATATAAATGTATATTTGGGCTATTTTCTAGTTTTTGTCATATTACAATAATATTTATGGTCATATTTTGACGAAAAATCTTGCAATTTTTTAATTACACCGGGAATTCACCATATATAGATGAGAAAAAATTAAAATAATTATCCATGAACTGTACTCCTATTACACACTGGAGGAAAAACCAAACTAATTTTCCCTGAATAGATCAGAATTCACCAGACAAGAATTAAAGTTATGCGTTATTGTCACTCTCTAAACGTTAATGTCCCCCCACACCTTTTAATCTCGACAATGCAGTAGCAGTACGCCTGTGTCGATGCGTATCAATCAATGTCTCAATGACAAACTTTTGAAAATAACCCTCATTCAGAGTTAAATCTGCAGTGGATCAGCGAGTATCGACATGCCGAAAACAAAATTTTCTGAAAGTGCGATGTTACAGAATTACGTAAGGAAATTTGGAGAGGAGTATTTTGGTACAGATGAAAGAATTCTTTCCTGTAACTTATGTGAAGTTAAAGTGACTTCAACAAAATTATTTAAAATTTAATTTTCCAATGGTGCAGTGAGTCCACGGGAGTAAATTACGCTGTCTACGTGAAAGCGACACTACTAGATAAAATAAATGATGTGTAATGAGCATGTTTTCATGTATAGTAAATTTAAATGTTTGGTCATATTCTGTAATTTTTAGGTCATATTTATCCGTTTTTAAGGTCATAATTGTCTGCATATTTTTTTTTGATCCCTACTGATAAATTAGAAATGAGTGATGGTATGTGCGGCCTTGAGTTTGAGGGTTCTATGCTCAGTTAGTCTGGAAACTAAAGTCACTTGTGTAACTTTTAAACTGAGCCTTAAATTAGCGTTACATTGAGAAGAGTACCTGCTGTGACCTCGTATGGTACGCTAATGACGTATCTGTTTAACTAAACTAGCTGCGACGCTCATTAACTGTCAAAGAGAGGTTAACACATTCAGGCTGTCCTCCAGTTACGTAAGAATCCTTGCTACGTCGTTTATTGACCTCTTACCTGTAGGCCAAGGTGTGCTATCTCGATTCCTGAGTCACACAGCTTTACTCAGATTTTCAATCGTTTCTCTGCTTAAATTGATATGAAGATCGAAAGGAGGGATTAGTGGTCACTAATACCAATGCTCTGAAACTTATTAGTGGTCCCACCATGACTGTAGAAATTACGC